>JAGDQP010001749.1:95622-116012 GCA_022664845.1 Lepisma saccharinum | reverse complement strand
CCCCCGCCTTCGTCCGTTACAAAAGTGCATAGAACACATTTAAGGTGACTTTTCTTAATTGGTTGTTCTGCATGAAACTTTTGTTCGTGATATCTGAAAATTTCAAGATGATTGAATTGTTTATCACAATTTGGGCATTGATAAGCAAATGATTTCTGGGTCTTTAAAGGAGGCGCGATTTCGTTTAATTTATTCGGATGTGCTTTCGAAACATGACTCCTCAAGTGATTTGTTATGGTCGTAGTTCTTACCACACTCTGAACATTCATGCTGTTTGATTTCGTTCATTTTGATCGACTTTACTCACACATCAACGCACTATAAATACGAACACAAAAACATAGTTCTACTAAATACGAACAGAAAATAAAGCTCCACTAAATCCACTAAAAACTACAACAAACAACACAACGAACTAAGCAACGAACGACTTTTCTCGCGCTAGAATATAGGAAAAGGAGCCCTCAGCCCACCAAGCAGTTAACCAGAAAAATAAACCCAGACAGCAGTTTCTTCATGCCTAAGAGGTTAAAAAATACCGGTGGTATTCAGTCTTGGTTTATTTCAAATGTATTATCAAAATTCTGTATAATTAAATATCATAGGGTATAGGATTCTGTTTTTATTTAAATAACATTTTATAAAAATGCCGCTCCGACGGAAGGAGAGTGTGTGCTCTCCGCTCCCCCCTCCCTCTCCTTCGCTTCGACGACTACTCACTCGGCAAGCTTCTGTACTTTTCGCGAAGTGGGCGTGGCCGGTGCCCTAGTTCACGTCGCTGGTTAACGTCAAGTATCTTGATTCAGTCTTGAAACATGTTTTTATTGAATCAGTCCACAAAAATTGTGATCACTCGCATGCAGGGAATTACAGACCTTTCCTTGTGGAATAATGTTTTACTTGAATCACAGCATGATTTCTTGATTCAAAAATTAAATTACTCTTAAAAATTAAAACACATTATACGTATTTACGTGTGTTGTATAACTACGCCAGATGTGATTTTATTTTGTGTTGGTTCGTTTGGACGACTTAAAATTTGATAATTGAAGCGAAAAAGAGTCGTCGAGATTATGCTTTCCTTCCTCATTCTTAAAAATAAACTGTTGGCAGATCCACAAGTTCATTGACTTGGTAAGTTGCTAGAAGAAGTATCAAAATAAAATGGGTTTGTCTTGTTGTCACTAAAAATAAAATTGTTAAGTGTTTAATCCACTCTTCCCTTCTCTGCACTTTTCCTAAAGAGTTTTCACAAGTTGTAAATCAATTTAATTTACTTCAAGTTAATTTCAATGTTGTATTGATATTTAAGTGTAAACTCTTTATAAGACGAGGACACCGGTGTTTGAAAACATACCAGTCGGCCGTTTTCACATAAATATAATTTAAACAAGACCTATGTCATAGAAAATATGTATAAAAAATTATCTCCTGTTTTCAGACAGCTTTTACTTTATATTTAAGTTTCACAAGCTATCGTAAGTGACATTATATACCGAGAAAAATACAAAGTATTTGGTTACCCTGGTTAGCTTACAAGATGCCGGAAATGTTATCTGAGAGTTGAGAAGAGCGTCCAGCTAAAATTTAGGGTAAACTTGTTTTTTAAATCATTTTATGACATACATTGTTTTTCCAGCTTTCCAGATGTTTTGTTTTGACTTTATACAGGGTAAGTCAAAATGATGGACCCGATTTCATAAATTTATTTTGTGAAATATAATGAACATATCTTAATGTGAGCTACGCGCAAGGAAAGGCAAAAGTTCAAAGTTTAGTTTTTTTTTTTATGTCCCGCGTGGTTGCATTGTCTACCGCTACACGGCGCTGGAAGCAGTTAACGAAAATGGCGCTGACTGGAGAGCAGAAATCGTTCTGTGTGCTGGATTACCATGTAAACAACTCTGTGATGAGTGTTCAACGGCATTTCCGTACCAAGTATGGCAGAGACCCACCTACTGGAAACACCATTCGTACGTGGTATGAAAAATTCAGAGATACGGGCTGCATCTGTAAGCGAAAATCGACTGGCCGTCCTTCAGCTGAGGAAGAGACAGTGGAACGTGTTCGCGCCAGTTTTGTGCGGAGTCCACAGAAGTCTACCTACCGGGCAGCGAGGGAACTTGAAATGCCACAGAAAACAGTATGGCGAATTCTGCGGAAACGTTTACAAATGAAATCCTATCGCTTGCAACTGCTACAAGCCTTAAGAGACACTGATTATGCTGCTCGAGCGTCTTTCTGTGCTGATTTTCTCACGTTAATGGAAGAGGATGGGTTCGCCGAAAGGTTACGTTACAGTGATGAAGCGGTGTTTCACCTTTCTGGGAATGTGAATAGACACAACGTAAGGATCTGGGGAACTGATAATCCCCACGCAGTTGTGGAACACCAACGCGATTCACCCAAGGTGAATGTGTTTTGTGCCATTTCCCCTGAAAAGATTTATGGGCCCTTTTTCTTCCTTGAACCTACTCTGACAGGACATGTTTTTCTTGATATGCTGCAACAATGGCTCCTTCCACAGCTCGAAGAGGATAGTGCAGATTTCATTCTTCAATTGGATGGTGCCCCTCCGCATTACCATGGCAGCGTTCGGGATCATCTCAGTGAGGCATTGCCACAGCGCTGGATAGGCCGTGCATCTCAGGAGGATCGAGTTCTCATTCGTTGGCCCCCTCGTTCCCCCGATCTGACCCCGTGTGATTTCTTTTTGTGGGGTTTCATAAAGGATCGTGTTTACGTACCACCACTTCCAACAACATTGGGTGACCTTCGCGCCCGCATCACAGCAGCCATTGCAGAGATTGACCGTGACACACTACACAAGGTTTACAGGAGATAGACTATCGGTTGATGTGTGTCGTGTTACGCGAGGTGCTCACATAGAGCACTTGTGATGTGACTGAAAAAAACTTTGAGAGTTACCCTTCTTACCACATGTATTACATTCAGATATGTTCATTATATTTCACAAAATAAATTTATGAAATCGGGTATATCATTTTGACTTACCCTGTATAATAAACAATTCGAAACCTACGTATATATTAAGTATATTATTGTAGCCGACTTTAGGTCTACAGAAATCACGACATTTCTTACTATTGGTCAGAGTGGCCGATAAGTGGTGCTTCTTATTAACTCATCCGTATTAACATTAGTGAATAAGAGAAGATTTAGTGTTTGTTCTGTTTGTTTGTCACCCCTCTCCCTAGATCTAAGCAACTATAAGTCCGACATAGATGAGCAATACACCGCTGGATTCACCATCGTTCAAAACGGTGTGAAATCCTATTACTTTGACTGTAAAACTGGTAGATCCTTATCAATGGCTCAATATTCTCCATCTCTATGTTTGTCTCTCCCTAGATCTCAGTAACTACAAGTCACACAGAGACGACCCATACATCATGGGATTTATCATTGCCTGAAGCGGTGGACAAATTTGAGTTTGGCTCTAAAACTGACAGGTCCTTCTCAATCGCTTAGTAATCTCCATTTATCCTCCTAGATCTTAGTAACTATAACTCAGACAGACATTAACCATTCACAGTTGGGTTTCTCATTTTCTGAAACGGTGGGGGAAAGCTATGACTTTGACTTCTTCTCTTGGATAATGTTAAAGGAACATTGAATTTATACGAGGGTATTTAGGTTTTGTCTATAATAAAAAAATTACTTATCTTGTTTAGTTTTGTGAAGTTATGGTTCTTTTGTTTCTCATAATCTAACAATCTTTTTAACAACACATTATCGCCTAAATGCATTTTAATTAAAAATTGATATGCATATACCAGGTAGCTATAAAATTATTTGCCTTTTTATTCGAATGTAAAACACTTTATTTCTAATAGGCCTAAATTAAAATCATCCAGTATTTCTGAATGTAAATGTGTTAATATGAATTACAATTTTATTAGCTCATGTTCAGATTTTAAATTGACAATTTTCACTTTATGATCACACTAGTAAACATCGAGAGATATCTTCCAAGTCTAGTATTTTCATTTGCTTCACTTATGTTCCTTTCTGTCCCATGAGAGTGCACACCGTTCTTTGATAAAACACTGTCACCAAAAACAACAATTGAAGATTTTCACCCACGTCTATATTTCAAATTTGTCTTCTCTTTAACACGTCTATTAATACGGTACAAGAACCCTTCGTAGGCGAGCAAATCCCCCTCCTGTATTTCGAATTAACAAATTCTGCTATTCTGCGTTGCTAACACTACTGGTAATATATACTACATGTAATATAGAACGATGTGCAGAAGACACCTGATAAGGTGATGCCGAGAAAGGAGATGTGATGTAGGAGACAAATGCCCTTTTTCAAGGGCCGCCTTATGGATCCTCTCGCATTATTTGTTTAATATATGACCAAACCAAACAGGTCTTGAGGATGTAAACTGTGGCACCTTTTAAGTACTGCGGCACTTTTTAAGCACTGGAAATAAACTACTGGCCTTTGTTTTGTGCTCGTTTCAGTTGCAGTGTCAAACGACTTTCTTGCAACTAAGAATTAATTTTCCATTTCTCTGCAGGTATTTAACAAATCACATTCATCTTTTCGAAAGTACATGTGAACAACACTGCTAATAACAGAACTGTATCCTAGTCATTTTTCCTGGAAGAACAAGTAGAATAACATCCGGAATTTATTACGAAACTTGAAGAAATGGTTATTGTTCTTACAGACTGTTAGAATTACTGAACAGCTTATTACAGCCATTAAAAAATATTCTGCATGTGTGCTGTTCGGAACTACATTTCCTTTTAAAAAATCCCTCCCTGTATAAAATTTCCTGTTTCGAGAGATTAGGCAGAACGGGAATTCGAGAGATTAGGCAGAGTAATATGGTACGGACACGGACAGAGCCTTTAAAGTACGGACTGTTCGTACAAAATGCAAACGTATGGTAACCCTACCATTAGGAGATGATTGAAAATCCGCACATAAAATTAAAATGCAAGAAGATGTGGGGCTGTATTTTACTTTAATTTACCATACTTTTAGTTCTAATTGCTAAACTATAAGTAGATTGAGGTAATAAAAATGTATACAATATTCCCCAAAAGGTAATTACTTCATACTAACCATCAGAGTAGTGAGTAAAGTGAAATGAAGTAAGTTTTGATATACCTATAACAAGACCATCAGCAGCATTGGTTCATTATAGTTACCAACTTACGTTGGTAGTAAAATTCTATACAATATATGTATCCATTTTTTAAAACCTTATTGTTGATATTTCCCCACATCCTCGAACCGCTTTCAGTACCGTCAAACTGGGTGACTTGAGACAGCTGTATAATTTAGAATTTAGAGGTAGCCACACAGATAACTGATACAGATTTCGCGCGCGATCGTCAGTTGTTGCATTCTGGCATGTACGACAAGTATTCTGCGTGAAAATTTTCCAAGTCCTGTACGTATATGTGTATCCTAAAAGTGTATCATTGTTGATGTCGAATTCTGTAAGAAAACTTAATTGTTGAGACTTTCATCTGTGGGGTCTATAATTAGTTTTGTCTGAAAATAAATTCTAGGTATATAAGTTGAACTTATATCGTGTATAGAGCAAATGAAGAGTTAGTGTTTATATTGATGTTTTTACGTGATTGCAAGGCTGGTTTACAGTTTAGTGTGTACCTCAGGGGCTACTTCTTCCTCACATTGGACTGATTTTACTGTAGATTTCCTTAAATTGGTTAGATTTGGCGAGAGCACAACAAAGCAACGTACAAGACGAATTGATGTTGTACTTGGGAAGAGTGTTGGTGAATATTCACAAATTTCTAATGATCAAGAAGAGAACATGTTGGAAGGTGAATTTTATAAATTGGATGAGGCTCTACACCAAAGGTTTGTTCGGGTGGTTTGCTCGTTGTCGCACTCTCTGACCTGGAATTGCAAGTTAGTACAACACTGTGTTAATTATTTTACGTCACAATGTCCATTCTTGCAATCTCCTGCAGTTTTCACCCGAAGGGGCTGATGCTTATTTAATTCTGATAGCAAGTCACGTCATCTGTAATCCCTTCTCTCGCACATACACAGAGAAAGCAGCACGACTCTCAACTGTCTGCACCCACCTACACTCGGGGCAGAAAGTGTTTGCCTTGGGTTACACTACTTGCACACGTGTCTACCATCAGAACAGTTGAAGTTTAACCTTCTCCACCCACTCGAACGCAAAAGTGCGCAGAAGTTCAAGCATGCAACTCGCTCGAACAAACTGCAAGATAACAGCAACAATGGAATTATGGAAGAAGTCACAAATGCAGACACAGTTGTTTCAGTAGAAGATAGATACCAGCTATTGTTTTCAAACTGGAGAATTTGTATTTGTCAGTTTTGAATCAAAGGACGTCGCTTGCTATTTCAAGCCAGAATATTAATATCGAAGGAGATATTGAGATCGCAAGTTTTGTGAAAGGAAGTGCAAAGGTGAAAGGAGTTTACATATATCCAACAATAGAGGACATATCTTCCTTCCTTGTGCAAGATATTGTGAGCACGCTGAAGGTATCTATAGTTTCAAGGCGCGCCGCTTTGTTTGATTTGTTCACGTTTATTTTTCTAGAGTGTAAGTTCTATAAGTTTAATGTACCAAATTGCCATACTGTTTACATTATTGAAGTTTTTACTTTAAAACCATCTTTGTATATTAGAAAAATATTTAAAAGCCCAATTTCTGTCTCAACTAATCCCAATAGCCACATCGCTTAAGATTAACCAACGAATTACATTTATGTCTCAAGTCACCCTAGCTAACGGTAAATTTGTAAAAAAAGTGTTTCTGACGAATAAATGTTGTTAATACCATATATCGAATCATAAATGAGTATTTGCACAAATCCATACCAAATATCCTTTGAAAACGAAATATAGTGCCTAAACCTGAGCATGGGCGCCCATCTTGTGATTTTCAGAGGGGGGCAAGAATAAAGTGACAGTTTTTCTGTTTTCCTAAAAGTTATCAACAAGATAACCACTACAATATTTATTAAATTAAGGGCGCAAAAAGAACCATATCATAAATTACATTAAACCTACCTTAAAGTATACTGGAAGTTGATTGGAAATGCTTAAAAGAGTATAATAATGTTAATGACTTACTTAGGGCTAGTTTTTCATTGTCCAGTTATCTTTCCAGTTAACTAACTGCTAGTTAAGGTTAACCTAAACTCTAACTTTAATATCCGTTTTTCATTTGCTTTTTAACTGGTGGTTACTTAACTTTTGGTTAGTGGGAACAGTGCGACGGTTGGCAATGGATTTCTGTTATTTCGCCATCTGTTCAGGAATTATGAAAACAGTAGAATAGAGGATAGCACAATAAGTTTTAAACAAAATACGCATGAAATTCGCTAGTTTCTGAAGTAAGAAATATGAATGTTTGATTGCATTAAGAGATTTGTGGAATAAAGAAATAAGGTAGTAAACACACATATGTAAAGAGTTGAGTTACTATCTAAAAAAATACGTATATGTGACGCCGACCTGGTAGTCGTGTGGGTTGGGGGGTTACGTAAGCGACTCGAAGGTCCCGGATTCGAATCCTGGCTGGTGCATGGATCTGAATTTTAATTAGCATCGCATTCATAATCGTGACGGACTGAATTCAGTTACTAAAAATCGCCCATACAAAATTAACTTTACAAAGTTTATTTTTTACGTAGGCGTGAAGGTTTTAGATCGCTGGCCCGCATATCCTTATACACTCTTGGAAAATAGATAAACTCCAAGTTATGGGCGCAGCTTCCGTGCTATATGTAAGGCTCTATATGCTTTATTTCCTTGCAAACAATTACCACACATACTTCTATAAACACCAGCGGCAACCCAGCTTCCAAAAAGTGCTACGAAAAGCTATATGCCATTATCATTTCATTAATATGAAGTTCATCAACATATAATAAGCATAGCCCCGTGCGGAGTTATGGCGAAACTTCGTCTTATGAATTACACGTATTTTGCCACAAAAAACACGGACAGTATCTTGGGCCTGTCAAGAGGGGTTAGTTGAAGTCCAGTTCGATGCTTTTTATTATACACGATGTATATGGGGTTCTAAAAAATGCATGTATTAACCCCCAATGCGGAAGAAACTAAATAGTACTTAGCACCTTTCTCTATTTCTCTCTCATTTTACACCTTCATTTCAAAACTTACATTTAGGATTTGAACACCTCTAGGCACGTTAGGAATGTTACATTTCTCGTGTAAATTTTACGTTTTTTGCGGCCCATAAAGTAAAGTAAAGCGGAACTTAACAGGTAGTTGGAAGAACATGAGCGCGATTTCAAGCAATGACAAGCAAGAAATACAGTAACTGAAATTAATGATTTTTTCATGAAAGAGTTCATAGGCAGAGAACAAATTTCTTCGGTTTTTGGATGCGTTTTATTTCGCTCGGTTGCAACTAACAAAGTAATTAAGATTTTCAGTTTGGGAGGGTATAGCCAAAATTAGAGCTTGTAAACAGAGTTTTGCTCCTATTTATTTTTAATTGTAAAAAAATTAAGGCTGTACTCAAGAATTTTCGGGGGTTATACATTTTGTGGTCTAACAGAATCTCTGTATTTATATACTTCACAGTAATTATAAAAAAACACACAACAGGTAGTCAGCGAAGTTCATGTACTTCATGAAATTGAATATAAATGTTTAAACTTTTTTTTGTTACCCGCAACTAGTACTCTCGCAAGAAAAAAGGGATATGGTAAGGTGAAAAGTAGGGTAATGTTTAATAATTTTATTATTGTTTTTCATTATCATTTTATGAATATTATGTTTGCTTCATAATCATATGAATCAAAACTTCACTTTTGAAACCCCTGCGTCCGCCAGCTACTGATCAATGTGTACGTTCTACACTACTCATTCCCTTGTAAATAATTCACGAAGTGGGGTAAAGGGATATTAATCATCTTGTTTCCATTAGCTTTATTATTTGCTGGGTAAACTTTACTTAATGACCCACAAAAACATGTAAAATTTGCAGCACAAATGTAGTAAGATTTCCAACGTGAGTGGAAGTGTTGAATTGCAAAATTTAACGAAGCTTCGAGTCATGGAAGTATGAAATGAGAGCAAAAATTAGTTGGGACTGTTTATGTGATTGCGTGTTGGGAATGAGCACATGGAGTATATGACAAACGTCATGCGCATCGCGTATAAACGAACACAATTTTGTAACCTGACCTCAAATAATCGTATTCACTCACTCGACACGTACATGATTTTTCGTAGTAAAGTAGTGTCATTCATAAATCGAAGTGTCGCTATGAGTATTCACACGCCGCCATGTTTGAGTGTTGACCAACTGGATTGAGTATTTAACGAAATAATAATGACACAGTTTTTCGTGACACTTTTCGTATTTCTGGCACTAGGAGTTTATAGAAGCGTCAGTAATAATTATTTGCAAGGGAATGAGTGGTCTTTTTTGTACACATGGGTCAATAACTTGAGGAAGCTACCAGTCATCAAGTAGAGATGATCGTTTTTCTATTATCATTATTGCTTGGGGAATCTTATGAGTTTGTCTCACAATCATATGGATGATCTTTACTTTCGGGATCACAGCTTCCGTCAACTACTGATACATGTACACGTTCAGCACCACTCATTCCTTTGTAAAAAAATTCACACATAACATCTAACTACAACTAGAAATCCAAAAAGCGTTTCTAAATATCATGTGTTATTATTTTTTTGTTAAATAAACATTCGTGTTGATCAACACATACAAATATGGCGGCATGCGCAAGAATACTAACGACCTACTTAATATTCATACTTCATGTTATGAATGACACGTATTTTGATAGAAAAATCACGGACACATGTCGAGTAGCAAAGTCAGTTAAAGTTACCTTACAACATGTTTTCATTATATGATATGCGATGCACCTGCCTTTTAATATTCACTCAATGTGCACTCTGAACTCGAAATCAACTAAACTCCCAGACACTGTTTTTGCTTTTTCATATTTGCATCAATACAAGCTTCGTTATATTTTTCGTTTCAATGCTTAAACACAAATTGAAAATATTACATTTCTTCTGTAAATGTTGCATTTTTGGAGCTCCAAAAGTAAACATCGCGTTTCAACACCACACTTCCATCATTCTTGTAACTTTTACATTTTGAGGGAGTGCAAACACAAACTGACTTCATGCCCCAACCAGCACAAAACAAAATTTTTCGTACCGCACCTAACTGAATCTGAATTTTAAAAAAATAAAGAAAAGATGTTAAAAAGTTGGATAGAAGAACTGTGATGTTTTCTTTATGTGTTCTAATACAATTCTACCATCCTCTTCATCGGAAGAGGATGAATCTGAAATCATATGCAACATCTTTCACAGGTGGCAATTGCCAAACTTTTTAAAACCTCCAGTTAGCGCGTTAACTGGAGGTAGAAGTACGGATTAATTTAACTATCAGTTTGCTCAGTTTAACTGTTGGTTATGCATTAACTAGACATTGAAAAACGGGTAAACCACCAGGTAGAGTTTAACTGTTAGTTATTCGTTAAGGTCGCTTTAGACGATAAAATTTCTCGTACGATAAATCTTAGCGAAAGCAGTTTGCCAGGGTAAAAAGAAAAAAAGTTATGGATTTATACCATAGCATCTTGCCCTATTGCAGCATTATTGCTTTCACACTCTGGCACTACTGCTAATCGTAAGATTCATCGTAGCATAAATGCTGTTGTCTAAAGCGGCCTTTAACCTGTACTTTAACCAGACAATGAAAAACTAGCCCTTAGTAAACTTTAAGATATTATTTATTAAATATTTGTCAAATGTGTCCCCTGCAAAAGAAACTCTGTCCCAAAGTATCCATCCTGGTTTACTAAAGACGTTATTAGGAAACTCAAGGTTAAAACAATTTATCATATAAAGTCTATACATACAAGATTGAAAATTCAAAACCTTACTATCAGGAATTTGTTCGATTGCGTAGGGAATTCAAGAAAGACATAAAAATAGCCTATAAGACCTTTATATCAAATTCTGAAAATAATATCAATAACGATCCAGGTTAACTGTGGAAATTTATTAAAAACTTAACAAAACATCTTCCCCCAAATATATTAAAATTTCAAGGTCAGATTTGTGTAACAATGAAGAAATAACTAATACTTTTGCATAGTATTTCCAATCAGTATTTGTATCCTCTTCTCAATCGTTCAGTAGTTTTGATAGTAATTCTAGGGGTTACGAAGAAATCTGAATACTGCCTGTTGATCAAATATATTTGAACGAAATAGGAAAGGCTGTCAAGAATCTAAAATCCAAAACGACAATTAGATCTGATGGTATACCCTAGTAGGTTATAGTGAAAGGGTGTATTGATAAATTTAAATATTCTTTATTGATTGCGTTCAACTTGGCACTAAAAACATGTATATTCCCTAACAAATAGAAATCTGTTTTAGTTTGTCCTATACCTAAAACAAACAACAGACGAGAAATTACCAACCACACGCTTATAGCAATCTTACCAATCTTTGCAAAATTCTCTGAACTGATTGTATATCAACGAATTATTAATCATTTGAAGGCAGTTATCTCAACTAAACAACATGCCATTGTTTCACAAAAATCCACGGTAACGAACCTTACAGTTGTTACAGATTTTATCGGAAACTCGTTGGACAAAGGGTAGCAAGTCGATGTAATTTATATTGACTTTGAAAAGGCATTTGACAAACTTAATCACAATGTATTACTAGATAAATTAAATCACCATCACTCCTCTCTGCCTTTGATTAGGTTCATGTACTTTTATCTAACTAATCGCAGACAGTCTGTTCTATTTAAGGAACACAAATCTGACGAATATATAGCACTTTCATGAGTCCCGCATGGCTCGAATCTTGGACCGTTATTATTAATCTTATTCATTAATCACCTACCGCAATTCTTACCAGATAATGAAAAGGTGCTATTAGCGGATAACCTCAAATATATGCTAAAATTAATCCCATGAAGATGCCATAAAACAGCAGCATAGTTTAGGCAACTTTACTAACTGGTGCGTTATCAATGAACTTGCAATTAATACGAAATTTTATCATTCAGTACAAATAAAACGATGTATAGATTCAATTGTTAAATTCATAAGTAGGCCCGACGTAGATAAAAAATCTTGGTGTCACGTTTGATATGAAATTAACGTTTAACAACCACATAAAAACTATTACAAATGAAGTTTTTAAATTTCTAGCATTTGTAATAAGAATGGGAAGAAAATTTAACGTTTCTACATTAGAGAAAATGTGCTATGCTTATGTTCATTAGAGCAAAAACGTAGCATTTCTGATCTGTTATTTCTTAGGAAAATAATTCAAAATGGCTTAGACTGCACAAACTCGGTATCATTGTTACAGTTTCGTGTCCCGTCATGAAAAATTCGCGTAGACAACACAGGCATCTTCCACAGCAAAAAGGCAAGGACAATATAATGATGAAATCACCAATCTGGAGAATATGTAACTACCTACAATGAAATGTGTAGAACTTCCATCGAATTGGATATATGTGATCTGTCTTCGTCTTCGAACACATTTAGAAATAATGTAATAAAAAATGTCTGTAAATGAGCATTTTAAATGTCGACACTCTAATTGAGTTACAAAGCTTGTTGTGTTGAAAATAAATATATAAATAAAATAAAATATAGAGAAAGCACATACAAACATTTTATTTTTGTTTTCTATCTTGCATAGTAAAATTTTCTTCGGCTAGGGGGGGGGGACGAGCGCCCCCCTTGCCCCCCCCCATAAGGGCGTCCTTGAACCTGAGCATACATTCAAAATCTGTCTTAAGTCTCCCCGTTTGACGGTAGGCTTTTGTTCTGCAGAGAAGGCTTTAAAGTGTCACTGCATGTTCCACTGTCACTTTTCGACTTGCAAATTAGAGTTCGGACTTGACTTTGCAAACATGAAGCAAATTAAGGGTCTTTCCCGGCAGATCTAGAATTTAGGAAAGCAATCTAGCGGCTTAAAACTTCCTATCCTGAAATTGAGTGAAATTTACTGAAACTTTAGAATCTCTCAAAATGTTTGAGATTGAAACCATCAAACGGACGACAAGGCAAATATTTGAAATCAGACAACTAAAAGCAGGACAAATCAGCGTCCGGTTTGACTGTTAGGCCGAACACAGGATATGATCATAAAAACCAGGGCTGTCGGACCAAATGTAAACTCTCGGGACTGTTTTCTCCCCCGAGAGTACTGTGACGTCACCACTGGTCGTCTTTACCTTGGTTTCTCCAGACACTCGTACTTTACGAGCATAAAATATTAAATTCGTTAAATTCTTAACGAATTCCGCTCAAATCCAATGGCGGAAGCCTACATCTGTGTGTGATCGAAATTAATTAAAATATATTTTATAGCTGTGAAGTGTTGTGTGACGAATTTCGATAGTCGCTTGTTTATGTATGACATTCATGACGATCAACTCTGTACTTTACAAAGCGGCCATTGTTGCAATTTTGTAGTTTTGATGAGCGAGTTCTTCATAACAAGATATGGAAGAAACGAAAAACGTATTGCAAGAGGTGAGCGCAATTAAGTATGAAAAATTTTGAGTGAAAGATTATGAGAGATTATGTTGAATAAATTCTGAGACTGTTTATGACAGCTTGTAAGTTGCTTTCCTAAGTTATAAACGATTAATTTTACGAAGAATTAGGAACTTAAATCGGGTATTAGGAATTCCAATTTTGTTAAGTATGCCATATATATGTGACAACGTCAATAAGAGGAATTGTTCATTCGTAGTTAAGGTTAGGCAAGGTTACTGCCAAAGTTTTTTTTTCTTGCACTTTATGGTGTTTGTTTAAACTTCTAGTTCTACGTGGGATTATCGTTTTGTATATTCCGGTAATAATTCCGTTAAATACTTAAGAAAACAAGTTCGCCTACGTAACACAAAAGTATTTTGTTACTCCTTTTGAGTGCATCTTCTTGACTATGTAATAATTAAAATTTTGGATAAAATCCCGTATCGAGGGGCCAAAACACTTTTTTTCATTAATTTTTTTTGTTCGGTAAGGTTAAGTTAGGTGCCCCCCCCTACCTATATTTTTCGTACATGTGCTTAAGAGTACGACGGAAGGGAGTACCGGTAGGTGGCTGTCCTTTGTATTTTGAGGTTAGGTTAAGTTGGTTTCACAAGGGGAAATGGAGGGCGTTGGCTAACGCGCACACGGTTCACAGTTCTACTTCAGTGTTCCATGTACAGATAAATTGAATCTGTGACAAGCAAGCGATCTACAGAGTCTAATCACCAGTGCATAGAGCAGTGGGGATAAGTGCTGTTTAGGTTTGCCAAGAAATGTGAAATTTTCAGTGGAGACATTAAATGTTTCCACAAAATATAGCAAGAATTTCGTGTTATGGAAGTGTGAAATGATGGTGGAAGAGCGCTACCTCACCGGTGCCTGTGAACCGCACAGGGTAAACCTTTTATCATAACACGAAGTAGCGTCATTAGTATTCTTCCGCATGCCGCCCTGTTTGTCTGTTGATTAACGCAAATGCGTATTTAACGAAATAATAATGACACTTTTAGGATTGTTGGCTGTCGCTAGGTGTTTATAGAGGTGTATAGGGTATAAAGCGTACATGCGGCAAAACATGATTCGATAGCTAGCTGATTTAAACTGCACTTTATCCAAGCTTTGATTTAGGGGACTACTAACGCACAGTTCCAGACAGGGATTTTTTTTGCAAGTTAAAATATAACGTAACAGTGTTGCCATATGGCAGAGGGAGTACTCACCATTACATTTAAAATTAAGCAATTCTTTAACTGCGGATCTTGACAGTCTTCCTCTTTCAGCGGATCAAATTTTTCCCATGATTGAAAAAAAATCATTCCACTAATTTATAAATGTACTGTTGAAAGAGGTGTTAGTTAAGTTTTATTGAACGTACTAAAAAGTGAAAACCAATTCTCTTGCAATGAAGAAAATTTTCCAAATTTTAATGTTTTTTTTTCGATTAGAAATCTTGAATACCTGAGTTATGACGTTATTCTTTATGAGCTTTAAGATTTCTCGCCTATATCAAGCCATTTTAATTAATTTTATTTAATGCCGTTGGGCAACTTTTGCTCAGGCCGGGAATCTGTGTAAGAACCTCAAGTTGTTCACTTGGTGGGTGATAATGAGCTTTATCGGGGTCGCTCTTCGAAATTTCCGTATTAATTTTTCCGATATTTTTACAAATCTAAAAAGTAGAGTGTGTGACTCCGAAGGCCATTATACTGGGAACTCTGAATAGGCATAACCAAGTCGAGAAGGTTAGGTTCTTGAATGGGAAGTCAGCATCCATGTAGTACCATAACAAAACTCCTGATCAATTAACAGATGAAAAATGCGCATTTTCACTCACTTCACTAGCCACTTAAATTGGCACTCAGAAAATATTTTCCTTCCAAAGTTTAACAACATGTCTACTGCTCGTTCGTTGTTCATATAAAACATTAAAAACTAAGCTTTGTGGCCGTGAATAGCACTGATCGCTGTAACTGGCTTCAAAACCTTCCTTTTTTTACGCAATTTACATGCTTTGGATACAAGTCGTACAGCATACTTAAAACAAAACACCTTGCTCTTTTAGCCTAGAGAATTAATTTTTAGCGTAAATTTTCCATTTGCATGCAACGTAAAAACCTTATATACACCAAAAGGATATTTATTAATGCTATTCATTGGGGTGGTTAATTATTTCTTGTCATGTTTCTACTACGGGGCAACACAATCTCACGATTTCCGAACAGGATTCCTCATTAAGAACATTATCCTTCAGGCGGTTCAGAATATAGAGTTCGTAAACGAAAGACTATCGTACGTTACGATACGTACTCAATGGGGTAACACGGCTTTAATAAATGTCTATTCTCCAACCAAGGTGGCTAATGATAACGACAAAGATATATTCTACGATGAGCTAGAATGGCTTTTGACCGATTACCGAAGTATAATTCAAAAATTGTATTGGGTGATTTCAATGCAAAGATAGGGAGGGAAGAAAAATATATACCTACTATAGGCAAATACAACCTTCACGAAAAGACCAACAACAATGGAGAAAGACTGATAACTTTCGCGATTTCGAAAAACCTACGGATAAAGAGCACGTATTTTAAACACAAAGACATACACAAATACACATGGGTATCTCCGGACGGCAAACCTCTCAACCAGATCGATCATGTATTAGTAGATAGACGAAGACACACCAACATAGTGGATGTTAGGTCGTACAGAGGAGCGGAAGGTGACACCGACCATCAATTAATGATCACAAAAGTGAGGGAACAGTTATGCATCGCAAACAGAGAAAGCAAGGGGTCAACATAACTGAAAATCCGAGCATAAAAGCAGATTACCAACACGAACTCTCAAATAGGTTCGAAATCCTAGCCAACTCGAGTACTAATAATGAAATTGATGTAAGTAGGATGTGGGAGGCAATTCGTGAAACAATTAAGAGCGCAGCGAAGGAACGTGTAGGTGAGAAGAAACAACAGAAAAACAAACCTTGGTTTGATGATGAATGCCTTAAGCTTCATGAAATACGAAAACAAGCAAGACAACGATGGCTAAGTAATAGAAGCGAAGCAAATACCAACCACTACAGTAACGCGAAACGAAACGCTGCACTCGGGTTCAGAAACAAAAAGCGAGAATATCTTACGCAGAAGTTTCAGGAGATAGAGGAAAACGGGAAGACAAATAACATACGAGATCTATACAAAGGGGTAAACTCGTTAAGAAAAGGTTACTACCAGCCGAGGTTAGGAATGATTAGAAATGAACGTGGAGATCTTCAGGCGGATCCGACTAAAATTGTTGATGTGTGGAAAAGTTATTTCGACAAACTTCTTAATGTACACAATGGGGAACAAAAAGGAATTTCAAATCGATACAGCAGAACCCTAGATTCCCGAAGCTATCGAGATCGAAATGTCGGTAAAGAAATTGAAAAATGTCAAATTACCAGGAATAGACAATATTCCAGCCGAATTAATTAAAGCATGAGGAACGGCACTAATCAAGGATTTACATAAATTGATAAGTGCTATATGGAGAAAGGAGGAGCTCCCAAAGAAATGGAGAACCTCAATAATAGTTCCAATTTACAAAAAAGGGGATAAATCAGACTGTAATAATTACCGCGAATCTCGTTACTTCCAACCTGTTACAAGGTATTAAGTAATATTCTGTTAACACGCATAAGTGTACACGTAGATGAAATAATTGGAGATCACCAATACGGATTTAGAAGAAATAGATCCACGTTGGACCAGATTTTCGCCTTGAGACAAATTTTGGAGAAGAAATGGGAACACAATGGGACTGTTCACCAGCTATTCATTGATTTTAAGAAAGCATATGATTCTATCAAAAGGGACAAGTTATACAGTATCCTGATACGATTTGGAATTCGAAAAAATTGGTCCAACTAGTGAAGATGTGTCTCAGCGACCCCATAAGCAGAGTACGGATAGGTAATAATATGTCAGATAGTTTCAAGATTCGCAACGGATTGAAACAAGGCAATAAATAATGCCTTGTCACCACTACTGTTTAACTTTGCGTTAGAATATGCGATTTTAAAAATTAAAGGGGACAAAAAGGGACTATCGTTGAATGGTTTCAATCAACTGTTCGTACACGCGAATGATGTAGATTTAATAGGGGAGGATATAAATTCACTACAAAGCAACACTGATGTCTTAGTAGAATCGTGCGATGAGATATGTGTACAGGTAAACGTAGATCAAACAAAATACATGATAACAAGCCGAAACACAGGGAATGAAGGAATAAAAACATAAAAATTAGGAATGAGGTCATAGAAAAAGTAAACAAATTTAAATACTTGGGAGCATACGTAACAAGCAAAAATGAGGTCACGGAAGAAATAAACAGTCGCTTATTATCGGGAAATGCATGTTTCTATTCAGTCCAAAAACTTCTAACATCGAGATTAATATCAAGGAAATTGAAAATATTCAGATCGGTTATTCTGCCGGTAATACTTTACGGTTGCGAAAGCTGGAGTACGATCCTAGCAGATGAACATAAATTACATGTGTTTGAAAACAAAGTTTTGAGAAAGATATACGGAACGAGATGACTGGAGAGTGGAGGAGACTTCATAATGAAGAACTCCATGGACTGTACGATTCACCAGATGTTGTGGAAATAATGAAATCGCAACGACTAAGGTGGGCAGGCCATGTAGCTCGGATAGGGGAAAAACTAAGATTATATTCTATCCTTGCTGGAAGGAGACCATTGGGAAGACCGAGACGTCGTTGGAAGGACAATATTAGAAGAGATCTTCGAGAAGTTGGTGTTCGTGATGAAAACTGGCTTGATATTGCCACGGATAGATTCCAATAGCGAACGTTTGTTACTGCGGCGATGAATTCTCGAGTTCCACAAGCCATAGAGTTAGGTAGTAAGTTATATCATGTTTCAGGACTACTATTTTTTTTAATTAGGAAAGTTGATCCATTCTTTATGAGACGCACTCAAAAGTGTACAACATGTGATAATATTGTAAAATTATTATGAACTGAGAAACACCTTATACATAGTGTGCAAGGGTATTTCCCTAATAAAATATTCTTGTGGAGTGTATTTTAAAATATTCCCGCAAATAGAGATGGATTCAATACTAACGGCTGACCATCCTGACGACATTTTCCTGTACACCAGGCGAACGCCGGGATGGTACTTTCAACCTTAGCCGACCCTTTCTCTCACTCTTTCCTTTACCCCCATCTGGGTCTGAGCATAGATACCTTAAAGCCATAAAAATTCAAGCTGTTGAGTTTATAATTTTTCTAATTACATGTATTCTAAGTGTGTCTGCAGTCTGTTTCCAGAATTGATTTGAATAGCATGTATGGCGTTAAGGCATTATTAGCTCTAGCCGATTTCTTGTAGAAAAGAGGATGAGAAAATATATTGACCAGGACTTAATTTTTTTAAAGTACCATTCAGGCTTTAGCCTCAGTTAAAATAGCCGGCCCACGGCTTTATATTTCAGATTATCATCATACATACACAAAGGTAGGGGAAAATAGCGCTAGATTTGCTTTATATCTCTTTCCAGTTGCATTATGTAGAATTTCTCATAAGAGTGTCACGTGAAGGAAAAAAAAGGCAGTAGGCTAATCGTATCTTTCTTCCGTTCCGATTTTATATGTTCCATATCATTTGAATGATTTTATGAATGCGCAATTTATTTTGGATTACTATATTTTTGGCATTTCATTTTCATTTATTGTGTTTATTTAATTTATAAACTTCAGTTCGTGGCCGCTTACCGTGTAAACTTCGTGTAATCAGCACTTTCGAGCTTTCGGATTTGCGTCAAATCCATTTTCAATGAATTGAAACAAGAGTTTTGTGTAAGAGGTAAATAAAAGAGAACGAGAAACGTTAACTTAAAACATAACTGCACTTACCTAACGTTAACTTAAAACGACGCAAATTTGATTGATTTAAATCAGGTGACATTTTGAAAAAAAAAAAAAATATTATTATTTTTTTTTTTCAGAATAACAGTAGAATAAAAGTACAGTATTTTTAATCATTCTGTAGTTTAAATCATATGTAAGCTTGAAGCCTTTTGGTTCTTATGTGGTGATAGGCTATGATAATGTAAACCAATTCTAAAGTGATCGACCTAGAATTTTAACAAACAATTATATTTGTTTGGTTCATTTCATATTGCATGCGAAATTTTTAGAAAAGAACGTAGAAACCCAATTCACATCATAAGTGTACAATTTGTATTAGCCCCGGTTCACACATGCGATGCGGGAGCCGTTCGGCAGCCACACTCAAGCTTATGGGCCATTGAAATAAATGGAGTGGTTCACACATACTGCGGCTGCGGGACGGTGCCGCATTGCCCACAGCGGTGCAGACCGTGCGGGAGCCCAAGTGCCTTACAGGCCATTGCACAGCATTGGATGGTTCACACTAGCGACACGGGAGCCGTGCGGTTTGTCTCTTTTGGAATCTTTTTTTCTTAATCTATTCTTTCTTTTCTCAACTGTTCAATTATAAAAATGGAGATTCTTCATATTTTTCTCTATTTTAAGTAGAGAATTATAAGCTCAATAATAATAATAAGAAAATAAAGTCTGACCGAATATTAAAATGAATAATTGGAGGTATAAATTGATAACTTATTTTGTATTGAAAAATGATGTTATCCTTACTTACTTACTTGCTCAATGACATACGGAACTCGCAGTTCATCGCCGCAGTAGCAAACGATCGCCATCGGGCTCTATCCTGGGCAAGATCAAGCCAGGTT
>JAGDQP010001749.1:0-95222 GCA_022664845.1 Lepisma saccharinum | reverse complement strand
CATGGCCTGCACATTTTAGTCGTCGTGATTTCATTATTCTTACATCAGGTGAGTCGTACACTCCGTGAAGTTCTTACAGTTTTTAT
The DNA here is from genome assembly GCA_022664845.1 of Lepisma saccharinum. Lineage (NCBI taxonomy): Eukaryota > Metazoa > Arthropoda > Insecta > Zygentoma > Lepismatidae > Lepisma > Lepisma saccharinum. The sequence continues at coordinate 95,136 of JAGDQP010001749.1, read as the reverse complement.
TTTTGCACTGAGAAATAATTTTCATACAAATGAAATATCAACATTATTTTGGAAATAGGACCACTGATCATATTTTAAAACCAGCATGTTCTCAATTTGAATTAAAAGAGAAACTTGAAATTTCATACCTAAGAAAATTATTTCTACTATTGAACAAACGTGCACATCCATTGCGATAGTTCTTTAAACTGAGATTCGTCCTTGAACGCAGACAAACCGCAGCATGTGTGAACTGTTTGTGCTGCTGCCGCACGGTCGCCGCAAGGTTTCCGCACCGCATGTGTGAACTGGGGCTTACGGATATGTTTATTTTTGTAATATGTATGAAAAGAACATGCAGAAAGAAAAAATCCAGTTTTTGTTTACAAAACCGTAATTGTTGTTTCGTAACATTACTTATTTTGTGGTATGTGTATTTGTATCAAATTATTTGATTTCTTCACAAATTGCGACTTTATTTCGTTGTTTTGCAACGTTATCAGTTATATGAATAATTTTATGCGTTTTATTCTCTAGGTTGAAATACTCTTCAAGAAACTTCAGTCATTACCAGAAAATATTCGTGTGGAGGCTCTTCACAAATTTCAAGCACTTGTCCCGTCACAAGCGAAAAGCAGCGATCCAGACAAAGATCAAGGTATGCTTCTTCGTACTTGCATGTATTACTAGTTTGAGAGTTTCCATGGTGTCTTAACTTTGCTATCATTTCCAGAAGTTCTCATTCATTAATAAAGGAATTAAATATTATTAAAAGCAGAATAATATTTGCAAATATAGATTTACTTCGCAACGGGGGGTTTTTTTTTTTAGTAACTTATTATTAGTGAGATGAGAAGGTTATTGTAATATTAAGGAAGGGTGACTTTAATAGGAGGGATAAAATTGATTAAGGCTCAATCCAAGTGGGTTTTCCCGCCTTTTTCGTTTTACGTCTATTATTCAGAATCACGTGCAGGTCTTGCTGAAACAATCTTCTCACATAAAATCAAATTTGTCAAAGAATATCAGTTTGTGATGAGCATTTTAGTCACTTATGTCTCGACTCGTACTGGTGAAGTGTCTTTCATTTTGGACATCCCCCGAAAAAATATTCTGGGTACGTCCCTGATTGGGTCCCCTGTTTGTTCCCGGCTAGAGCTATGGGGGCTTTGTGGTGGACAAACACCGTATGCGTGGTTTTTATCGGGGGTTCTCCTGTTTCCTCCCACTTCTATCATTCCACCAATTCTACAGAAGCATCATCCATTTGTCTTGAGCCAAAGTTGCCTAAAGAACTTATATAAAATTCAGTTTAACATACCGTATTCAAATTCACACATATCTAATGTTTTTCCATTGTTCTTCCTCAGTCACACCAGGCAAATGCCGGGATGGTACCTGCTAACTAAGCCCTGGCTGACTTGACTACCTTCCTTAATCTCTCAATCTGTTCTGGCCTGAGCCTGAGATGTCTGAAGGCCATAAACAAATAAGTTCGATTGAATTTAATTCAAACAAAACCAATGCCGGAATGGTACCTTCAGACTGGACCCTGGTCTACCTTCTTCCCACATCCGTCTCCCTTGATGTCCCTTGTAAGTGGGATGTTAATACAGTAAATTGACTCAGACGATTTAATCAAATAAATACATTTAAGTAATTGCATTTTCTTGTTCTTTGGGAGACTAAAATACTTTTGGACTCGGAACAGCTTCATGAGAGGACTATATGGTATGTATCATATTAATTTTACATTAAATACATTCTGAGAATTATGTTAATTTTTCTCTTCCATAGAAAGTTCGTCCAGAGTTGATGCAAAGATCACAGGGGACTTCGGGCTTAAAAAATACTTATACGTGTGTGCTGTTGTTCATATTAGACACTACCGTAAAATTTAGATTCAACGGTTTTTCGGGAATTCTTCTTACTATGGGATATTTGATCGAGCACGTAAGAAGATAAGAAATTGACTGCAGAGCAAATACGAAAAACACTAGCAGTCTTTGTTCTTTTGAAATGCTTCGTGCAGCAGTGGCTCATAATTTTAAATACAGAACGAAGTCACTATACTGATCTGGATATATAACGTGGCTGTGTTGTGGTAGAAGTATGTTGTTTGTGATAAATTATGATTTCTGTTTCAGATGATGATAATGCTGATAAAGAAGTACCAGGAAGACAGACGAGAGGTGGTAATAGAAAGAAGAAAGGGAGGAAGAGAAGGGATGATGTGGATTTTGAGACTTATGTTTGTAAGTATCATATCAGTAATGAGGTATCATCACTACTTTAAACACTTCCGGTCTTCCGTCACTTAAATGGAACACTTTTGTGTCTTTTAGGAGGAAAATGGAGTTCAGCTTCGAAATATTAATAAATTCTCGCTACCGAGAGGCAGTAGTAGCTCAGTTGATCGTTGGCTTAACAATCGGAAGGTTCTGGGGGTGATCCCAGCTCGCGACTATCGTGTTTGAGGGTTTTCCAGGAATTTTTTCTTGATGACACCAGAAAAATGCCGGGATTGTACTTTCAATCTAGGCTCTGGTCGATTTCCTTCTAACATCGTTTCCCGTACACTATCACGGCCTGAGCTAAAGTTGCTTAAGGCCATAAATACATTTAGTTCAGTCAGTAAAATCTGTTACTTACGTCTGTTTTATGTAAGCTTATGACATGACATGATTAAATTCTTAGATTCAGTGCCTTAATTAATTTATTAACCTTCGTATTCGTCTATTCATTCAATCTTTTCATTGTGTATGTAAATGATAAAGTGAAGGAGCACATTGTCATATGAAAGCACAAACTCACTGGTCTTTCTTTCTCTCTCTCTCTCTCTCTCTCTCTGTCTGTGTCTGTGTGTGTGTGTGAGAGAGAGAGAGATTTCTAGTTCTTTATAAACATCTCTTGCTACGTTTATCGTTTATATATATGTGGGTATTTTGGAAAACTTGTCAGTTTTTATTTTTGAAAAAGGAAAATTGGAACATTATAATTATTAATTTTATAAACCTTCATTCAATATATTATGGTAATATTTATAGATAATATGTGAATATATCATGCATAAATTATGTAGGTAAATATTTATGGTTTGCTTGGTACTTAAAATATTTACATATGATGGTACCTTGTGTAGGGTAATTGTTGAATAAATGCAGAAAGAAATTTACCGTGACTCGAACCCGTATGGGCCGCGATGGCCCAGTGATAGAGCGCTCAGCTCTGGTGCTTGGGGTCGTCTGTTCGATTCCAGCTCATGCCATGTGGTCTTTGTGATGGACAAAGATCTTGTGCGTGGATTTTCTCGAGGTTCTCAGTTCCTCCCACTGTCTTCATTCCACCAAATCACCCATCACAATCCGTACGGGGTGAGCCAAAGTAACCCATAGGCCTTAAATAAAAAATTCAAATCGAACCCGGATCTTCCAGTTTCTAGTTCGGTGTGTTAACTATTGTACCTCTACAGCACGACGAATTTTCTGCGTCTATGGAGCATTCGTCACGCCTCAGCTGACTGCCAGCTAGCAGGAGTCGAAATGAAGGTGCTCCATGCGGAGGTTTATGCAGTACGAACGAATGGATATTTCCTTTTTTCACAAAGATCTTATAGAGTAATTGTTGCTTCATATACACAGAAAATTGCCCATGTTGTAGTGTAATGGTTAACTCAACCGATCGGAAACAGGAATAGCCGGCCGAGGCCGTGGTCAAGACAGCGAGAAAATTTTTCTGTGTATTTCAAAATTATTTAATTTCTACAATTGAAAGTTAGTCAATCCTTTCTCGATAAACTGAAATTCAAATGTATCTTTACTGATATAAGATGCATATGATAAACAAACAAAATAATATTAGTAAAAATACCTACCTTTTTCTTTCTCCTTTTGCGCATTTCACATAGGAAAATGGAAGAACCGGTTAAAAGAAATCGAAGTTGTGAATATCCTTTTTTTCTGCTATTTAATAGACCTGTTATTCTCCATGTTAATGCCCTAGTATGCACAACAATCTTAGTTACTACCGTGACTGCATTTCTCTGCTATTCTTGGTGTCATATATATTTTAATTTCCGTATATTTTTCTTGTATTTTAAGAGATTTAGCCCTTACACTTTTTCCTGTAACACAGCGAATTAAGAAATTGGTTTCTTTGGAAAAAGAAGTTCATTGTAGTGATTGTCTTCATTGTTGAGAGAAACAAACAATCGAACTATATTGTTAAACTGATGTTACACCTCATGAAAGTATTTTAAAACTGAAAGCTAGCAAAGATAAACAGTTAACTCAATAGGAGAGTACGTTGTCGCCAACAGCAGTAATTTGATGTAAACAAATAATCCTTTATTATCAGATGAAAAATCTGATATGTGTTGTTCTTTTATTAACTGTGACAGAATCATAAATTACAACGCAAGAGACTAATTTAGTTAACAGCAAGCTTTCCGTAACTGAATACGAGATATAGCTCTCAACTCTGCCTCGAAATTTGATTACTGTCAGTACGAACAAGTATTAACACATGATCCGCATCTTCTACAACACAAGATAATAGAAATACGAATCTTCGATAACGTAGAAAATATGAACCAACTTCAACCAACGCATTATATATTTGAATTTTCTTTCATGGCCTTTAGTCATCTAAGACTCAAATGGGGATAAAGTAGGGAAAAGGACGTGAGAAGGAGTCGGCCAGAACATAATGTGAAGGTACGATCGCGACATTTGCCTGGTGTGGCTGAGGAAAAAACCTCATGCTGGATGATCGGCCGCTGGGATTGAACCTTGGACGTCCCGAATGCGAAGCCAACGCCGTACCACTGAGCTACAGCCGATTGGTGCATTACATATACTTTTGTCCTTGATAATTTATAAAGTTCCAGAATACATACAGTTCATTTTTGGTCACCCGTGTGTCTCCCATTATAAACGAGACTTCTCCAATTCTGCAGATACATCTTTTACTGTTTCTCATTTTAGACACTTAATGCTTTTCCTCTCCTTTTGATTCCAAGTTACAGTATCTCCCACACCTTGTTCCATTGGATCATGTTCACTGTTATCTTTATTATTAGCCCCTTGGGACATCCTATCATGTTGTGCACAGACCTTTTCCTGTAGCAGTTCATTTTCGGTTTCATTTTAGGCAATTTCGAGTGTAGTCAGTCTCTGTATGGATTGCTCTGGTTCCAGTTTAGTTCCTTCCTAATTTGATCTACTTTCTCAACTATTTGATTGCTTCGGTTCTGGTTCAAAGTAGTTTGTAACATTATTTATGGTTCATTTCACCGTTCTATCTTCTCTATTTCTGTCTTGATTTTCAGTACTTTCTTTTGTTTTAATATCTATTCTAGTGTTTATTTTTCTAGCACTTTACTGCTTTCCACTTTATTCATTATACTGGTAAATTCTTTCAGAATCCTTCTCTGATTGTTCAATAGCTCTTGTAATGAGAGTGTTTCATCTTTCTATTCAGATGTGCAGAGTTTATTTTCTTCAACATTTTCTACTATACTTGCTTCTATTTTTTTCTCATTATGGTTTCCAAAATGTGTGCACCAAATAGGCCAGCCTTATCGTTTATGCTGGTCTTCGTAAGATCGCTTGTTCATTACTGTTCGGAATCACATAGAAAAATAGCTTTTCTTCCGTAACATAATTGTACCTTAGTATGTGTACTGGTTAACTATCGGAATAAATTAACCTCTCTTTACTGGTATTAGGTTAATAACTTACTCTCAGTTGTTTAACAGACGCACGCGTGTGATGATCCATTTCAATTAGTCTGACCAGTGAAGTCTCCGAATATTCTTTCTACACAAGGTAATAGTCGTGCGAGGCCGAAGTACGGTGAAAGCGAGATAAACAATAGATGATCAAATAGAAACGCCACAGCATAGGGAGAATATAATCATTCAGTATGTCGTGATAAGATATATTATTCATTTCGCCAAGATCTATAATAGGGTGACGACGCGTCAGAGAAAACCTGGAAACCGGGAATTGTCATGGAATTCGAGACGCACATAGGAAAAGTCAGGGAAGTGGTTTCAAGACCAGGAAATTAGTGACAGGAAACAGAGAGAAGTGACAAAGACAAGGCTAGAGGAAACTCTTTAGTATTCGCTGAAAGAAGAAGAAGAAGAAAAATAGTTTTTGTAGTAAAATCGTAATTTAAGGCGACATTTTGTGTACGTTGTTAAGGTATACAAATGTACGTAGTTGGCTCCCAAAGATGTTTATGTATGTAAAACAGCGTTTTCGAACAGTGAGATTAGCTGCAAGATGCAGCTAAAGGGTGATAAATTGTGTGTTTTGGCACAGTATTTAGACAAGATCTGCTTAAAGTTTTTGCATTTAGTTTTTAAGGTCTTTAGGCAACTTTGGCTCAGCCCGGATAGATGATGATTGGATGAATTGGTGGAATGAAGAAAATGGGAGAAAAGCCAGGCACAAAGCCCACATGTCATGAGCCGGGGTCGAACCGAGAGGTAAGTTCTCTACCAATTGAGCCACCACGGTCCCATCTGTTTAAGTGTTATATGAGTTGGATCATATTGTTCTTGGTTTGATAAGTGGTTTAATAAGGCAACTCAGAAGCAGCAAATGCATGTGGAATGTGGGTGTCTGGTAATGGGATTAGAAGGAAGATGAGATACGTACGCTTTCTAACATCTGAAATCTTGGGTTGTATAACTGCACTGAATCCACTGTTTGCATTTGAAAAAATCCTCGGTGTAGAAAATATTCCAAATGTCTGTTTATGGCCCGTTATGTTTTTAAGTGATCTGAAAACCTGCCTGAAAATAATTGCCAACTTTTCTCTTATTTGTATTCAAGGCTGGAATTTTGTCAACACACAGGAATATAATAAAGTTTTTACGCGCTTTGTACAATCTGTTTCTCAGTGTTCTTGGAAGACGGGGAGAATATACTCAGTATTCTGGATTGACCGTTTTCCTTTAAAATCTAGGCTATTCGTTGGTTTAGAATGAAAACATTGCTTAATAAGCTAATTGTATATTTCTCATTTGGTGTCGTGTGTAAATTAGCTTTACTAAGGATAAGTTAGAATCTGATCTTTGTCTTTTTCAAGTCCGTTACCAGTAAAGTAGAACCTTTTCTTACAGAATTTCAAAAGGATATCCCTCTTTCCTCATTTTTGTATGTTGCTTTGAATACATTGTTTAAAATATTGTGCGAAGGTTTGTGAAGGATACGTTCTGAAGTCTACAACCCCTTATATGTCTGTTTTAGGGTCAGTTCTACAATCGACCGCTAAACCTCTAGTCAGCGCTAAGTTGAGGCCAACTCTCATTTTGCGTACTCTCATTGGCCAAAATCAGAGTTGGCCTCAACTTAGCGCTGACTAGAGGTTTAGCGGTCGATTGTAGAACTGACCCTTAAACAAATATAGTTTGTGGAACGTTCTCTACTTACAAAAAGCTAGTTAAAACAGTATCAAGCCTCGTTTCAGCGCGGCTTTGGATACTGAAACCGGTAATAAACATCTGCTAGTGTTGCTGGATCACAATTGGATCAGTCGTTCTGTTGCAGAAAAAGCTGCACGTCATTGTAAGAAGTTCGTTCTGTTCCTGTCTTGCGGGAGAGCATGGAACACTTGTCAAGGCATAATAATAAACTTGATCAGTTTTGGATGATATATCGTAAGCTAGTAATGGATATCTACAGACCTCAACAAAGAACAGATTGCATTGCAACAAACATGACAGAGAAAACGCTTCTGCACCATGATTCTATAAGTAAGTACAATGGCAGAGCTCTCAGTAATTAAGACTCAGTACCTGTCGTCAATAAAGTTCACACTTATTTGATTAAAGTTGGCAAAGAATGAAAAAGAGTTACAGAAGTCAATAACAGAAGAACTTGGAAGTTATTAAGAGGACACGCTAAAGGAAGTAGAGATTATCAATAAAAATATTGAGAGTTTGAAGACACAATCGTAATAAAAGAACTATTCAAGTGTAATAGTAACAATTCATTATCTTTAACCTAGTAGTCCATGAAAATATAATGCTGTCATTTCAGATTTTTTTTTTAAGTTAGATTACTTATGAAAATTTCTGTATTTAGAGGAAGTTAGTGTGCATTTATTCAGCAACTGAAAATAAGTTTTAAATTAGAATCTGTAAATTTAGATTATTAATGAAATTCATTCCCAGGAGAATATTCGTCAAAATGTTTAATCTTATTTTATGTACACGATGCATGTTACATTAGATATGAACGTAGGAGTTATTTTGCCTATACCGTTTCACTTGGAACAGCTGACACGTATCAGTAACTTTTAGTATTTATCAGGAAGGTATGTTTGTCGACAATAGAAAGAGGTCAGAGTGTGTGAAATAAAAAGTGAGTGGCCATCCCGAATAACCATGAGGAACAATTATACACTACATTTACGCTCACGATGGTCAGAATGAATTAAGGTAAATTGCATCCTGAATTTCGTTTCGGTCGTTACATTGGAAGTAAAACAAAACAACAAGAAGAGAAACTTAATTTCCCATGTTTTCCATTTTTTCCGCAGTACCGTTTTCCATTTTTCTTTTCGTAGAGTAATTATGGTTCTCTTACTGTGGTATAAATGAACTTTCTGATGTCGGATTTGTAGATATGTATGGAGACAATACTGTACGAATCTCCTAATTTCCGTATTCTTGGTGCCATTACATACTTGACTGTCTTATTTGTTGTGATCACAGCTGTTGTGACTTGAGTCAACATGTTCGATAACGGATGAAATCACTGTCCGAATTGTTACTGAGAAATTTTGTGTCATTAGTTCCGTGGAAGTCGATTGAGCACAGTGGTTTGGAATCTACCAGACCATAAACTTTAAGTCCACCCGTCCTTAGAAACTTACCAGCTGATTTAGGAGATTAGTAACATTTCAATCAATTAACAACGCGTCATTACTGTGAGTGTGGAGTACACACGCAGGATATATGTCATAATTAACATTTAACGGAGGCCGTTAACAGTTATATTTATAGTTTATCGTATCTTTGAGGGTGTGCTTGGATTTTATTTTGTCTATTTTACATTTGTGAGCAAACATGCAGCCATGGCCTAAACCTGTCACATGTCTGGTTGATGACATCCTTCAGCGAACGCTCTTCACGGAGGAAGGAACAGGTCAGGGTCGTTTTTCCAGGTACCATACCGACATTCCCCTTTGGAAACTAGGTGCAACCGTGAAAGCTAATCAGTATGACGTGTAGCAGGATTCAAAGTTCGTAACCATAACTGCTAGTCCACCGGAGCTGAATATACTTGATTTTAGTTGCACTTTATCATTTCATAATTTAAAAATAGTTTGTACTTTATCAAAATGTGTAATCTATAAATAAGGGTTTAATTCAATACGGTACTCTTATTAGCTGTATGTACTGTATAAAATTGTGAATTAATTTCAATAATGATGTTACAGTTGAAGGTACCCCAGGACCGTGCAAACGAGATATAATTACTGATGATGAAGATGATGATGGTGATTTAAGTGATACAGGTACGTTGAAATTTCAGTCTTTAATAACGGATAGAAAAATGTAAACTCAGTTAAATCAGCGTAAATTACCTGTCAGTGCAGAGTGCTATTATGGAGTCGAAATATTGCTATGTAAAGTATAAAACAGTGGCAAAACATTAGTAGACCATAGATAAACAACTTTTTTTGGTAGGACAATTTTTTTTCTTGTGTGTTCATTCTATCTTATTTTCTCTGCTTCCTATATTTCAAATTATATTTGACGTATGTGTCTCCTTACCTGAGGAAGGAACTAGTTAATTTCCGAAATTAATAAGAGTGTTTCTTAATATTCGTGGAAGTATGTGGTAACACCTCATAAATAAACATTTTTTCTTTAATTGTAAAGGAGTAAATCTAGTCTAGGTAGGAAAATTGCGCACCTCTTTTTTTTTTTTTTTTTTTCATATATCGATGTCATCCACTCCATAAATTTTTGTGGGATTTGGAACGGTGTCCTGTAGATTTACTATCACTAAGAAACAAAAAATAGAGCAACATATGAAGCTAGAATGGTAGGGGCGTAGGGAGAAACCTCCGGGTCTTCGTTGTGCTGGTAAAACTATTCCACTTTTTTTAAACCACAAACGTTTCAGACTTCGCTAAGTTCTTTGTAAAAGAAAATGCTAAAAAGACAGAAAGAAGATCAACTTATTTACTAATAAATCAAAACATGGATTTTGTGTGAAGTAAATCAAAACATATTTACTTCATACACAAACGGTGTTTCGGAACATAGTAACAGGGGACTTGAATTCAGCAAGCTGAAGACAACACTTACCCCCATTCGATCGCTGTAAATATCGCCACTTCCTCACATGTTATATCATGTGACGCTCATGCTCACCTATTCTTAATCTTGTGGCTCGTGCAACTTAGTGAATTTCTCTAATACAGAAACCAAACTCCACCACTCTAGCATTGTTGCTGATATACTTTTGTTTCCTATCGGTAGGAATATTATCGGACATGGTACGAAATTTAAACTTGAAGATAGACCAATTTTATTTTAAATTCATTACAGTTTCTTAAGCTATGTCCCAAATATATTCTTTCTCTGAAGTTATTTTTCCTTTGTTAAAAATGAGTAGACATACTCGAGTATCGCCTTAAAATTGTCTTTTACGTGTTTTGTTTTTAAACCTCTTGGTAATATCTAACTTATTTACGAACTCAGTACACGAGTTGTGTGACAAACAAAAAGCTACAAATTAAATAAACAAAAAATATAAATAAATAAATAAAAAAGAATCCGAGCTAATAATAAATTTTTTGTATGTGTATGCAGTGTGAATTTAATGAAATTTAGGCTTACTATATATTTAGTAAACCATATTAATTTAAAATCATGGATACTTGCAGTAGAACCAATCTGTAATAAATATTCCATATTTACTTAGGATTCTTGTAATTTTCATCTCGTTATCATTGAATACATTCGAATGTTAAAAAAGTGCCTTTTCGTGAATTCAGTCTAAAGTTGACGCTATTTCATAGCTGGACCGAGCGCGGAATATTCTTTTTTGTACTGTCTTGTGAATGTGATGAAAGAGTCTCTGCTCCGTCTTCCTTTGATGGCCTTGACGTCAATCAAGTGATCTCAAGTATGTATATATAATTTAAGATTATGCCCAAAAAGTATATCAAGAGAAGAATATTGTGTTGTTCCAATCATATTGCATACTCATATAATGTATTATGTTATACATACACTCAATTAAAAGCATACTACCTGAGAATGATCTTATTATTATATTGAATTGTAAATGTTACTCGTATTTATTGCTCTCTTATTACATACAGCAGGTCGTATATGTCAGACATCAACGGACCCTCCGAGTGGTTAGCATGTTCACTTTCTGTGCACGTGGTCACGGTTGCAAGTCCTATAGGAGTCCATTGAACGAAGTTCACATAGACAAATAGGAAAGTGTTTATTTTTATATGTATTGTACGTGTTCTTTGAACCTTTGTAAAGAAAATTGCTCTTCGACCTAGTGAAAAAAGGAAAAGAAATAATAAATAAAATAAATAAATGACACCGTAAATTTTAGCTTTCAAAACTTAAGAATATAATTAATTTCTAGAGGAAAGTCTGTTCCAGGGGGAACAAGGGGTCGAGACAGACATTTTTGAGCTATAAAGAAATAAACTTTATTCTGAACCATCATCATTTATTCAAAATGGCATATGCTTTAAGTAATGCCAGCCAGCTCCATGTATTGTTGTTCTATTCGGTATCTATAACGTCCACATCTACCCTCAAAAGACATCGTAATAAAGGTACCATGAAGAAAATTTTCTCAAGCTGCATTAAATGGTGGTTGGGGTTTTAGGAAATGATAAATCGTGAATAATACTCGGTATTGAGCAGTGGTATGAAGGAGGATGAACTTTCCATGGGAGTTTTTGGAGGGCAAGAAAGAAGATCGAGGCACTAGTTTCTTGTAAGAGAAAGAAGAATCGCAAAATTAATTTTCATGCAACTTGAGAAGCGAGGGGTGGAGAAAATGAGCTTTTGTAGGAGTCAGTTCATATTTCTCACAGGGAAGGTAGAAACCTACAAGATAATATTGAAGTTGTGACAGATGCAGAGAGGAAATGTCTCTGTCCTAGTGCAGTAATCGTCTTATATTAGTGGTGGTGATGCAGATAGGGTTGGTTAGTGCTAATTATATTGAAATACTTTTTTGCAATGGAATTATTTTGTAAAATGTGTTTTGTATTAGAAGAAATAAAAATTTGTGCATAATGTCCATTAAAGAAAACCACGCTGGTGCTCAATTTCGTTGTAGGATTAATTAATTTTGGAGTGAATACTAATTCTACTTGCACAAAGTCCTTTGCAGCCTTTTAACTACTTTCCAAACATTTTTTTGTACAGAGAGAAATAGATATTCATGCTGGATGATTTGCATGTGAATTTCTCAATTAAAAAACCTTAACAGTGTGGGAAAGGTGAGTTATTTCAACTTGAGACCTGGAGAGTACATTAAAGTCAAAAAAGGTGGTTTTACCACTGATGGCTCGGTGGAAATCGTTAAATACGCGGGTGACATGAGTTCGATTCAGTCAATACAAACCAACCATCTTTGCATCATGATACAAATCTCGAATTAGTAGTAATATTTAATGTCAGAGTCATTCTACCCCATAGTGAGAGATCCGTTCCTTCGAAGTGTGCTATAAATTACACGTAATTCCTATCAGGCGAATCAGAGAAACAGATTAGTGTGCATATTATCTATTTTTATGTTGAGCCATGTGGAGTATCTAGAATAATATTCCGAATGTGTTAGTTTCCTGAGTGAGGAATATTGAGCGATTATTTGATATTGTTTATTTCAGGTAATGTGGTTATTGAGGAGGTTTTCACAAGCAGAGGTCGCAAAGCAAAGAGGATAAGCTATGCAAAACTTTTTGGTAGTTCACGGAAAACCAGTGATTCAAGTCGAAGGATTGGTAACACGGCAAAAGACTTGGAGGGAAGCTCAAAACACTTGAAACAGGAACAAAGTGAAGACAATAAAGAAACGGAAGTGGAAGAAATGCGGATTGAACCGGATTGCAACGTCATGTTGGAAGTGTTGCCAGGAGAAGACGATTGTGTAGATATTAATGTAAGAAACGTGAGACCCCATTGTAAAGATGAGGGGGATAAGGAAAATAAAGCTGCCACAGATGCAGGTAACAGTAAAGTCCAACAAACAGGAAAAGGGGCTTTTTCTTTATCACTGTATAGTCTCATTATCCTTGATGTGCAGATTTATCGATATATTGATTGTTCTTCATTTAATTTAGTGTTGTCTTACTGGGCTATTTGTGTTTCATATCTTCATTGACTGCTCACACCAGGCTTTCTTTCTCTTGTTTCGACGCTTCAACGTCCAAATCAGTAAATTTCAGCAGCTATTCTTATATAGTCTCTTAGTTTGATGCGAAAAACTATCAAATCCTTTGCAAATATATCCATGACTTGAGTTCACATCTAATCCTTTTCTTACAATGTGTATATATTAACGAATTAATGTTAATTAGTGAGTTACTTAACTGCTCACCTACATTTAATCATCCTTGTCTCAGTTCTTTGTTGTCCACAAATGGAAAGTGCCAGTTTCTAGTATGTAAGTAGAGACTTTGTTCCACATTAGTGTGTTAAAACTTTCAAGTGCAGCGGGAAAATTAACTTTAGAACTTCATATTTCCAATCTACTAACACTTGAGATAGTGTGGCATGTTATGTTAAAACATGTTTCCTGTTGTATTCAAAAATGCACATTCTAAAATCATACAGTTGATGCGCATAGGATTCCTCGAAGGAAATAAGGGATTTCTAGAAATTAACTGAAGTAAAGGTGGATTAAACAGAGCATAAATGATACGACTTTCAAGTTTTATGCTTTACAATAAATCGATGTTCTAAACTAGTCCAGAGGATGAAGCTTTTCTTCTGTGCGTCAGAGGTATGGTTCTTTATGGAATTAAAGAACATACCAGCTTATTGAATTGAGACGAACCGAAGGTATTAAAGATTAAAATGTCCTATATATACGAAGTTTGTATGTGGCGTAAAAATCACGAAAATTTAATGTGTCCTCTTTAGTTTCCGGGGTCCTGTGACTAACTTAATCTGCACCAGAAGACACTAGGATTTAGTCCACCTGCCGGCTATCCCGGCTATTTTTCAGAGTATTCCTCAGTGCCACCGGGCAAATGATTGAATAGTACGGCCAATAAGGTCTTGGCTTTCATAACTTCTCTTTTCTCGGAAGCTTGCTCGCTGAGGAACTTCATCTCCCAGACTTGTGACAGGTTCAAGCCTTAGATTGCCTGTATAGACCACGAAAGTAAAATATATTTTTTAAAAGAGAAGAGAGTAATTTGAACGAAATAAGGAGCATTCACGTCTATTGCAGTTTATATGTGATGGCCTACTCATTGGATTCCTTAATATTGAGGTACATATTGAGATTCTACTATTATATACAAAAAAAAAAAAGAGATGTGGGGTGGTCTACTTTTTTTCAGTAATAGCAGACAAAAAGTTCGAAGTGGATGCATTAAGCCAACAACTCGAAGGTCGAGGGTTCGAATCCTTCACGGGCGTGGATGTTTGTGGATTTTATCTTGGTGTATAGGGTCGAAATCGTGACGTGCCGAAGTCAAAAGTTACTAGACTAGCCCATATAAAGTAAAGTTTACCAAATTTCTAAATAGATCTAGTGTTGTTAAATGCTGATATCACCCACATTCTTTCCCACTACCTTGCTGAAAATTTTGTATCAATATCACATGTAAACTAGCTACTGGTTGTTCGTAAACTAATTTCTAGGCCGATTACACAGCACATTCATGATGTTGGTCGAGAGACTGGGCTGAAGGCAGATATGTATGCGACGTCCACATCCTGAGGACAGCAATTTTTGCTTCGTAAGAAAATTTTTTAATGAGTCATTGCGAACAACCGTTCTAAAATATTTTAAGCTGATGCCTTTTTGGTTCCCAGAAATAATAATAATAAAAAAATAGATGGCGTTAGAGACCGTAGTTCGCTTACAGCGCCTCTTTGTTCTTTGTGTAAAGCCCTTTTAGACTTCAGTAGCAAAAGCTGGAAAGACTTATATTACCGCTGTGTCTCTCGACAACTTTCAGTTCAGGAACTACTAGGTGGTTGAAGTGCCATTGCAAACGTCTCGGTAAGACGAGTTCAGGGTGTCTACAAGCCCGGAAAACCTGGAATACTCAGGGAATTTTATAAATCTGGAAAATTTATGAGGTGGACCTGTCCACGGTTGGTAAGAGCACTTCCCGATCAAGGCAGAGATCGTGGGTTCGATTTCCACCGCTGACCGACTTTTTTCAATGTGTTTAAATCCTCTATTTTAAAGATTTTTTTTTTTTCACTTGTGAAATACCAATAATGTACAAGATGTTTGGACTGGGTAGTGGTGGGATTAAAACTAAATGTCATTGCGTATTATTTACATGTTCCACTATACTAAGGACTCAGGGAATTTGGAAAGAATTATCATGGAAAACCTGGAAAACTCAGGGAATTTCAAGTCAAACGCCATGGAGTTGAAGGTCACATAGATCATTTGGATAGGATGAGCTGTTTCCGAGATAAATATAAGCTTCCACTTCCCCCATAGTAACTAATGCGGATAATCGACAACATTCAACTACTAGGGCTAGGACGATGATCGAGATGTCGTTCGAAACATTTCCAACGATATATAGGTCATTCAAATCGGACGCTGGCTGCTGAAGCCTTCGCAGTAGAACATGTGGATATGCACAGTCAGCCGACTGCCCTCCGCCTCGCTTGTTTTAGTATTCATCATGAAAAATAAGAGTTTAGCAATAAAATGCTGTTTTTTTGTGCTTACATTTATAATTCGCACTTTAAAATGGATCGTGGTATGCTCGAAATAAAATGAGATAATTTTTACATCAGGGAATTTTATAGGTAGGAATAGGCGCTATATTATCTTCAACGTAAGTATCTGGATTGTTTTTTCAATTTCAAAAAAATATAAATATTGAAAGCTACTGTATAGTACCAAAATGTAATGTCCTGAGTGTGGGATTTTTTTTTAATGTATATATTTAAAGATAAAACTATATATTAGTGGGAAATAAGATCAGTATGTCTCACTTTTTTTTCTTGTTGAAAAAATGCAAAAACCTGCTATTTTTTACGGAAAGAAATAGCAAAAACTAGCCGTCGTCAAAGTGTTAAGAAAATAGTATTTTTTTTTTTCTTGATAAGGAAAAATCTATGAAATGATAGAAAAGTTACGAAACATGCAAGTTTTTCTTTTGGTACAAGTCGAATGTTTCCTATCAAGTAAATGCGTAAGTGATAGTTGTCCTATATAGTTCGAATTGGGAGAGCGGTAGTTTCTATTGCTCTGAATGACCGTGGATATCCCACACACCTTATCCGTAAACAACTGGACCGTGCCCGTAATCACCCTAACTCCAACCGACCTCCCCGCGAAGCTCCCTCCGCTCCCAATCTTCTCACCCAGTACCACCCCAGCCTTCAGTCCCTTCAAAAGCTCCTCAAACTGGCACACCTTATACTCACTGCGTCACCTGAAACTGAAAGAATTTTCCCGTCGTGTCCCAACATAGTCTACCGCAGACCTCCGAATCTCAACACGATTCTCACCAGAACTTGACCGATCCCGTCCCCTCCCACCAAACCTGGCAAGTGCAATAAGACCCCGCTGCAAAACCTGTCCTATTTTTTATTCCAGTCTTTCCCTCGAACATCCTGTCACTCACAAGACGTACTCTTTCCCACACACCGCCAGTTGCATATCTTCCAACCTCGTTTATCTCCTACTCTGTAACTACTATGTTTCGCCTTCTAGGTTGACGAAACCCAAACTTGAACATTCCGCATAAACAACCATCGCTACTCCTCCAAATCTCAACTTCCGCACCTCCCCATACCTGCACACTTCTTATTACGGCTGCACCTTTGACGGAACTTTTCGAGTCTTGAAAGTCCTTAACCCTGGCTCATCTGCCACAGTTAGAAAGAGATGGGAGCAGATGTACATCTCTATCCTTTCCGCCAACCTTTGTCACATTTCAAGAAATCGGAGACCTCCATGATTGAATTCCAGCAACGTTTTCTTGCGCTGCAGAGTCAGTACCCACGTTTTATATCAGTTT
Source organism: Lepisma saccharinum (assembly GCA_022664845.1). Classification (NCBI taxonomy): domain Eukaryota; kingdom Metazoa; phylum Arthropoda; class Insecta; order Zygentoma; family Lepismatidae; genus Lepisma; species Lepisma saccharinum. Next base: position 77,913 of record JAGDQP010001749.1, on the reverse strand, counting down.
TTACCGATGGATCCAAAACAGATGAATCTGTTGGATGTGCGTTTGTTGTAGAAGGGGAAGCCCGTCAATTTTGTCTTAGCCCCAAAGCCAGTATATTTACTGCTGAGCTATATGCTCTTTTAAAGGCTTTGGATTTTAGTCTTGTTCATGGTTTCAACCGCATCCTTGTTTGTACAGATTCGAAGAGTGTTGTTCAAAGCCTCGACAATATGTATTCGAAACATCCGCTCGTGCAAGATATTCTCTGTACGACACACGCCATCTGCTCTGGCGGTGGTGAGGTTGTCTTTTCGTGGATACCAAGCCATGTTGGTATCCATGGCAATGAATTGGCAGACGAAGCTGCTCGTGAGGCCTATTTAGGAGCTAACATTGATATACATCATGTCCCATTCCAGGACATGATGATATATTATAAGCAAGTTACTCGGAATGAATGGCAGCGACGATGGGATGACGTAGCTGTGAATAAATTGAAAGAAATTAAGGTAACTGTTGCTCCATGGAAATCATCTTGCCGAGATAGTAGGCTTGAAGAAGTTCTTTTATGTCGCCTACGGATAGGCCACAGTCGCCTAACACACGGATATCTGTTACGAAGATTGGATCCACCACGTTGTCATAATTGCAATGTATTTTTAAGTATTCGTCACGTGCTTTTAGATTGTCCAGGATATAATCATCTCAGACAACGTTATAACATCCCCAATGACATGGCGTCATTGTTAGGGGATGAACCTGGTATGTTGCGGAGAGTTTTTAGTTATGTCCGTGAGACAGGATTATCTCCGTCTCTCTGAGATGATTATGTCACATAGCTGTTATGTTTTATGTAGTATTATTTTATTTTTGTGAAGGCCTATTTACAGCCTTCACGTTTTTACCTTTTCTGCTAAAGACCATCTACATCTTTAGTTTTTATTACGATTTTATTTTTCTGAAGAGCTTAGATCTTCATCTTTTATATGGTTTTATCATTTTATTTAACAGCTATTTTTAGACGTGACAAAGATAAGGGGCTTCCCCCGTATCGGGACGGGCGTAAGCCATAGTGCTGTTACCGCCCATACAATTAATTTTATCTTATCTTATCTTTCCGCCAACCATGAACCTGACCTCAACTGCCTGTAACTCCCTGCAGCTCAGTGTCTTCTTCTTCTTTGTTCCGTCTACAGTTGCACTTTTATTCTCTTTTTCTATTTGTTTCTTCGTTCTCTCTTTCCCCTTCATCTTCATAATTATTTCCCGCTCCCCTCTGATTCTTTGCCCTCCTATTCCTTCTGAAAGCCTTACCTGCGTTCTTTATTCCTTACCTGCTTCTAGTAACCTTCGCACTTTCTTCTCCATTTGGTGTTTTCTCCGACCCATGTACTCATTTACCCACCTTCATAACCTGGTCACATTGCCACCCAGCTTTATTTGGCAATAGGGCGTTTCCTTAACACCAGTCCCGCACCTACCCGCTCTGTCCATTTTCTCTATCAATTGAAAACGCTTTTGCTGTGTGTTTGTGAAGTTCATGTATACCTTGTGAAGTTCATGTATATATGTGAAGTTCTTACCCTTTTTACTGTCCCATATACATATATATATATATATATATAATCACAGCCATATTCAATCCACTACTGGATGAGGCCTCTCCCCGGACGGAAGAGATTGGTCTACTGCTTCCACGCTGATCAGACGGGTTGAGAGAGGAAAGCCTAAGCTTTCACTGTGATCGCCACTATATTTTATTCGTAGCAGCCCCTCAATTGCATCACGATGCTGGGTGGACACCGTTCCAGTCCCACACACCTTGGAAAAAATTCCTTGACAGCACCGGGAGTCGAACCCGGGACCCCTCAATCCGTAGTCAGACACGCAACGACTAGGCTAACGGTGGTGGTCCCTATGTAAGATGGTAAAAAATTCAGGTAAGAAGGATACGAAGTAGAATCCTGAGACAGGAGTACAGGAACTTCACAAACACAATAGAAAAGTGGCAACGTTTCGCAAAGACGTATTCACATAGTAGGAGAAAAAGACAGAGCGGACTGGTGCGGGACTTGGGCTAAGACGCCATGTTGCCAATAGATGATGAGTAACGGTGTGGCCAGGTTATGGAGGCGGGAAAATGAGTAGATGTGTCGGAGAAAAACACCAAATAGAGAAGAAATTGCGGAGGTTACTAGCAGTAGGTAAGGGCTTCCTAAAGATAAGAGGATAAAGAATCAGAGGAGAGGGGGAAATAATAATAATAATGAAGATGAAAATGGAAGAAGAAAAAGAAAAACTGCCTTGCAGGGAATTACAGGCAGTTGATGCCGGATTCACGGTTGGCAGAAATGATAGAGGTGTACGTCTGCTCCCATCTCTTTCTAACTGTGGCAGGTGAGTCAGGGTTCAGGATGTTGACTCGAAAGGTTCCGTCAAAGGTGCAGCTGTGATAAGTGTGTTCAGGTGTGGGGAGGTGCATAAGTTGTGATTTGGAGAAGTAGCGATGGTTTATGCGGAATGTTAGAGGAGTTTGGGTTTCGCCAACGTAGAAGGCGGAACATAGGTTACAGTGTAGGAGATAGACGAGGTTGTTAGAAATGAAACTGCCGGAGTTTCGGAAAGAGTACGTCTTGTGAGTGACAGGATACTCGAAGGAAAGACTGGGATCAAAGATAGGACAGGTTTTGCAGCGGGGTCTATTGCACTTGCCAGGTTTCTGGGGACGGGCGGGATTGGTTCAGTTCTGGTGAGAATCGTGTTGAGATTCGGAGTTCTGCGGTAGACTATTTTGGGGCACGACGGGAAAACTCTTTCAGTTTCAGGTGACGCAGTGAGTATGGGGTGCGCCAGTTTGAGGAGTTTTTGTAGGACCTGAAGTGTGGGGTGGTACTGGGTGAGAAGATTGGGAATGGAGGGAGCTTCGCGGGGAGGTCGGTTGGAGTTAGGATGATTTCTGGCACGGTCCAGTTGTTTACGGATGATGTGTTTGGGATATCCACGGTCAGTGAGAGCTGAGAAAAGGGTACTGAAATAATTTTGGAGCATCAGAGGAACAGATGCGGGAGCCCCGGACAGCAAGAGCGTTTGGTATGGTATGGATGGGAGCTGTTGAAATGGAGATACTGCATACTGTTGGTAGATTGGTAGGTTCATCCAGCAGGGGATAGAAGATGGCTGAATATGATATATACTGGTATATATATAACAATACACACACACGTACACAATATACGCATAGTTTTTCGCGTTATTTTGGTATATTATGACCGTATTCTTGCTTGCAGAAGAAGAGACGAACACATGTAGATTGAATAAAAGACTAAGACGACAGTTGCACCACGTAGCGGACGACGCATCAAGTTTGGAGAACAATTAACTGCTGTATCGCGCATAGATTTCAGGAGCATGGAACAATTGACAACTCCACAGGGTGTAAGTTCGGGATGGAATTGTGGAAGTAAAAGTGTTGAAAATACAGAGCAAACGGGAGGTTTAGAGCTATTGAAGGTTAAGGCCAGGATTCATTTTTGCGCTCAAACCATGAATAAATGCGCCCTCCCACAGACGGCGTGTTGAGGTGTTAGTCGTAGGAGGTAAAATGTGTATTATGACAACCAGGAAAGATAGATCAAAATTGGTGATGTGACACTCGGTGTGTAAGGAGACTCGGGCATCCAATTTTTTGATAGTACAGAAGTGACGATGGTTATTAATACGAATATTCAGAGCACAACCTGTTTCCTCAACATAAAAGGCATTACAGAACTTACAAGTTAGGAGTTGTGTGGCATGTACCCTTGGGATTTAGGGTGTACCGGCCACTAGCAGTATTGATAGTGACTGGGAGAAGTGATGAAGATGAAGCAGGTCCTACATCTGTAGGTCTTGCATATATGGGCGCTGGTTTGGGGTGGTGGCTAGGAAGAATTGGTACGGACCAAGATGTTTCTAAGATTAGGGGGATGCAAAAAATGTAATCTCGGTTTGGTGGGGAATACTGATCTTGTGTCCTGGGTCAGACTGGAGAATGTAGAAATGAGAGTGTAGAATTTGTTTAAACTTGGTTAGTTTAGGATGGAACTGAGTTATTAGAGCCGGAGGGTTGGGATTAGTGTTGGAGGTTTGAGTGGGTTGAATGTGTGAGAATGCACGGCGAATCTGTTTGATTTCAAGGTTAGATGGGTAGCCACGGTTGACTAGAGCCTCGTGAAGGAGGTGTATAGATAGATAGATGGATGTAGATATGTCGAACCATTTTAAGATGAAGTCTTAAATGAACGCAAAAATAATAATCTTGCTCGTGAATAATGGAAATAGACAATAAACCTAGAAGAATTATTCAGACTTGAATACAAATATTATTTTGTTTTACTTCATTGCCCTGTTAAATCGAGAACTTATAAACGGAATTTAAAATGTCGACTACAAGTTTTCGTTAACTCGATGCACAGTTCCAACTGCAAGCAGAAAGAGAGTTTAGTTCATAGCTGGTACTCAGCCCTATTCGAGGAAATGCAGAAGTTTGTTATTTTGTAGTTATTATCTGCTTTTCCTAATTAAAACTCACTTATTTTGAACGTAATTAATTTATTTTAGGTGAAAATCGTAGGGTATGTATAACTGACACTATGAACCAACAGCTTTGATGTATCTAGAAATTATACCTTTGGTATAAGAACGAACAAAATTAAATATCCGTTGTCTAATGGGGCAGATCACGAACTTGGGATCTACACAGAGATGCACGCAGGCTCGAGCCCTGAGGTCAGAACATCTGACTGAGGGCTTTCAGGATTTTCCTCCGTTCCGCTAGACTTACAATAAGATCCTTGCTGATGCATTCCTATCCCTGACCAGGAAGAGTAGTAAAATATCTTATAATCCCCAATGATTTTCTCACGTGATGAGTTGGAAAACCTATCACAATTGCATTGTATTAGGCATGGTTGCATACTATTTTAGCCTTTCTCCCTTTCATGTTCCCCAGAAGGTTTCTTCATTGAATTCTTGCCTCTAGCCTTGTCTCGTGCTCGACATCACATGGATTTAGTGACCTCGCAAATTAGTTTACGAGTGAGTAGTAGCTATTTTTAACACAATTATGATATTGATATAAATTTCTCAGCACCCTACTGGGAAAGATTTTGGGCTATATTTTTAAAAATTGTTTTTTGTGAGTGTGTATAGAATAGTAAGATCTCAACACGCACTTTAAGATTAAGAAGTCCACATAACGTAACTACTTACCTTCACAGTGGATGAGCTCTTACTCATTTCAAAAAAAAAATTGAAATCAGTGTGAACTATATCCACCGTGAAGGTGACTAAATGTACGTTTATGTAAAAAGTTCTCAGGACATTATAAGTGTTTCGTTAAGAAATTCAATTTTACAAATTCATAGGCCACCACATGTAAATTGAGATACATACTAAAAGTTACCAGTTTTAATTTTTTGTGTATCCTTGTGATCTACGCTGGTATGTAGGCAATGCTACTAATAATAATAGTAATAGTGATGATAATACTTTTTTAAGCTTTTGTATTTTCACGTTTTCGTAAGTGTAAAATTATTTGAATCCATTTAAAGATCGTGTTCGTTGTATTATTCGTCTTCGATGTTTCTATTTAGTTGTTTCGATGTGCCTTTCTTGTATTTTAAGGAACTGTTCTACTTAAAATACTCTTTTCTTCTTTGTTTTACTTACATATTCGTAGAAAATGCAAATGAAGAGGAAAGATTTCAAACTACGAGAAAGGAGACCAGTGTAGTACAAAAGAAGAAAATACAGGTGTTCCCTTGCAAGGTAATTTCTTTTCTATAAGCGTGGACATAAATGAACCACTCTTTTTGTACACTTTGAGGCTTTATGAAGAGTAAAGATCGATGGTGAACTGCTGTTAGTGAAGCACTCTCTGTTTTCCAAACGCTACCCCCAGATCCTCATTATCTCGCAAAATGCGTAGGGTGGTTCTTTTGTCCCCAACTGTACTCCAGGGTTGCTTTTTTTATTTTTTATGAAATCCGGGTTTCAAAAGAGTAAGTACAGTCTAGCTCTGTTGACGTTATTGCACTGAATAAATTACCTATGAAGTCAACATAAGCTATCACACATTACAAAAATTGTGTGTACACCCACATGAATCAGAAATTTTCGGATCTGGGAGGGAAAAACGACGGGAATAAATTGCTTTAACACTCTACAAATATGTAATTATGACTATCTTGAACTGAGTGATAGGCAAACGATGTTTCTGCTGCTGTCAATTTTTTCACTCTATACTTCCATGTGGGGTAAAAGAGGAACTTTCTTCTGCCTCAACAAAGTCGATTCAGTAATTACAGTTTTATTTTTTCTCCCTTGGTTCATTCCATATCAAGTGGTACAATGGCATTGACCGCACTATTTTGTATAATTTTAATTTTCAGTATGATAAAACTACTGTGCGAGAATAACTTAAATCTCAATTTTTGTTTTTTCTATTTCATCCCGTTTTTGAGTTATGAAAAGGGATGGGGGGACCACCTGGGTGTCACCGGACAACATATAAACGTTAATATCTCAGCTGAGAATTGAGATATTACAAATGTAAAAGAACCATGCTCTTCAGAATAAAATACAGTTTAATATAATATGCCTCACGGTATACCCACTTAATTTTTTGAAATTAAGGTACATATTTTGAAAATCGATATTTCAAAAATGTTTTTTCAAAAATATTGTATTGATTTTTCCATATTTCAAAAAGTGCTATGCGAAGTTTCAACTTGTGATCTCAATGGGATCGGTGTTTCCAAAATTATATTGTGCATGCATGAACGTTTTTTTCTTTTCTCCGGTGAGGGCAAAATTGGTGTTATATTAGTCAGGTCAGCAAGAATAAAAAGGGCTTCAACGTATTGTATGTGTTAGTTTAGACATTTCCCAAAGAAATGTGATTCATAGGTGAATGAATGAATTTGCTATTACAACGTAACGGTGGAAAATGTTGGTATTGGTACACTGTATACTCGAGTGATTTTCCATTGATCGTTAGCACGAAATAAGAGGAAATTGGAAAAATTAATCAAGATTCGTACAAGTTCACCTTGTTTATTTTGTTATGATAATTGGAAACTACCTTTCTGAACTAACTACGGATACATTTTGAAAAGTAAGTCTTGTTATTAATATTGAAGAGTGAAAAGTATGTGACTGGACCGGGCATTGAACCCGGGACCTTTGGGTTACCGTCCCACTGCGCCACCCAGTCGACCCACTTCCCAGCCACATACCTTCCACTCTTGTCGTCGATATTCTCTCTCGAAAGCACGTGGACAGTAAGTACCACAACTCCCAGTTGTGCTTGGCTGGGTGGCGCAGTGGTTAGCGCATTGGGACGGCAACCCAAAGGTCCCGGGTTCGATCCCTGGTCCAGTCACATACTTTTCAATAATAATAATAGCATCTGCACCTACAGAGGCTTGGTGTATAAAAAGTCGAAAGTTGTCTCCGTTTCAACTTTGAAAGTCTTCTTAAATTAAAAAAATATATCAAATTAGAATAAAAATACTATTATACTATAAATACCAAAGAAGTAAAAGCTTATATTTCGGAATTACCTACATTTTCTACCAAGACTTCGTTTTCAATGTTCTTAAGAGCATTGAAATAAATAAATAAATAATGATAATAATAAATGAATGAACTATTTGAATAAAAATGATAATGATAGGCTTAACGGTTGTAAGGTCTTTCTGCTACACTTACAAAGTCCACCAACAGCAAGTAAACATATCATTATTGACCTAAGTCCTATAGGTCACAAATCCAGGTAGTGCAGCCATATTCGGAGATCATATTATCTTATTTGATTATATCAAACGTTTCATTCACTGTCAGTGCTAAAGAACACTTTGGTCAAAATTATTGTTGGACATGATGGTACAAAACTATGAAGTATCCCCCCCCCCCCTTGCAGGTTCAAAGCGTTGTTTTAGGTTCATTTCTTCTTTTCTATACTCATCATTTGTTTAAAATAAGAAATGTATGGATATGATGTTATCGTGGCAGGCAGAGTTCCAACACTGTCGTAATTTGGTCTGCATAGGTCTCTAAGCCTATTGTTGCGACAAGGCGCTTAACTGTCCCTCTCAAATCATTACATACTCCTTTTCCATGGACTGTTGCATAGAAATGCCATTCCGAATAAATACTAAAGTCCTCTGTATGGCAACATAAATTTGAGAAATTAACACAGAAAAATTGACAAACACCGTGACCGGGACTCGAACCCGGATCTCCCAGTTGCTAGTTGAGTATGCTGTCCATTAAATCATCACTTCATGGCCAGTTCTCTGTGTATGTAGATTGTTTCTCAAGCCTGGATACTCTGCCAGCACCTCATTCCTGTTTATGAGACTCAGGCACTCCAATACAGTCGAAGAGATATTTGTTTGAAGAATCTTCCGCAATAGTGCAGTGTGAAAGAATAGATGTTATTGCAATTTTTTTCTTCACAAGCGAATCGTTTGTATGCTAAATGCTGTAAATAACAGAGAAAAAGAAATCTTTGAGAAAAAGATAAAAGAAAATGGCTTGAGCGGGAATCGAAGCCGACCTCTTGACCAGTTGATCCGACGCTCTACTGCCTACGCTAAGTCAACACCTCCATCCAACGCTTCAGAAAGGTTTCTTATCCTTCATAAAAAGGGACACACAACAATCTTGATTACAAGCGCATACACACACACATTGGTGCATGCAATAGCAACTTCATTCATTCACCTATGAATCACTAAATTAACTCATATTACACGCTGAGGCCCTTTTTATTCTTGTTGACCTGACGAGTATAACACAAATTAACCCGCACCAGAATCAAATAAAGGGTTCATGCATTCACAACTTAATTTTAGAAACAGTAACCTCTTCGAGCTCCCAAGTTGAAACTTTGCACAGGACTTTTTGAAATATGAGGTAAATCAATATATATATATATATATATATATTTTAAATAATCACATTAATAAATAAACTAGCATATTATGTTTGAGATATCGATTTTCAAAATTTGTACCTTAATTTCAAAATTCAAGTGAGTATACCGCATGGCATATCATATGTATTCAGTTCTGAGGAGAACGACGTTTTTTACTTTTGCATTGTCTTAATTTTCAGATAAGATATTAAGGTTTATATGTTGTTCGGTTGCCCCCAAATCGTCATTAAAAAAAAGAAAATAAAAATAAAAAAAAAACCTTTTAACCTCCATAACTCAAAATCAGGTAAATATCTAAGATTTTAAATTTGATCTAAGTTTTGACTACTAAGGAGGTGTATGAAATTTGAACACAATTGGAAAATGTAAGGTAACGTACTATATGGAATGACCCTCTAATACAATTTTCGTCTCTGTGAGAAACACTGAAATATGAAGGGCACAATACAAAGTGAGCGCTGTAATCATCTTTTCCTTTTCTTAACCCTGAACAAGTTTTGTATCATTCAGTATTGAATTTAGTTCGCAATATCTCTTTTGTGCTGCCGCCGAGCGTGGACATATTCATCTTAACAAAATTTTCAAGCATACCATTAAAATCTTTAAACCAGTTTTCACGTCAAACCACGATTATCCTGTAATTTTTCGACTCGCTTAGGGAAAACAGCAACCTGTTGTAGATAACTTGGGGACACGTGACCGCCGTTAAAATTTATCTTTCTTTGAACTTTCCTGAAATAATCTTAGTATTAAACTAAGAAATGTATTAAAATTCTAATTCAGCATATTGTCTTGTAAAACGTAATTAAATTTTCACGGGAAAATACTGATATGCTGATACAAAAATGGATAGGGACTTAAATTGTCCCCTATTAAAATTTTTATTGTTGTATAATAGAAGCTTACTGGACAAAAGGGACGTGATTACCTAAATAACAGCTAAAGCAGAAGATTTAAAACGTAGAGAAATGTTGTTCGCCATATTGGCGGCTGTTTCCCTCTTGTTGCTTTACTGTGTCAGTGAGTTATACCAGCGACTCGAATTAGTTTCGTCGATCAGAGCTGAAAGAACCCAATCCCACCGGTGTTCAAAGTTGAGGTGCTGGGCTTACTGTGAACATGAAGTAAAGATTTACCATCCACATTCATGTAGAAAGAAGGAAGATACGTATTTTCCCTCTCCCAATTATCTTCCTTCCATGTTCATTAGTCTTTTCTGCTGCTGATCGCAGTGCAATAGAGTGAGACTGGATAGTGTTTAATATATTTTGATGCTGTTGAGAACCGATTTGAGGCTTATTGGCGCATAAATGAGCCAGACTTAATGAAATAACTTTTCTTTGTATCTTGTCATCTTTTCTCTTGTTCATTAGTAACCAAGTTTGTTATAATCGGGACCTTGTTAATGAACCGTCGCCCTGTTTTGGTTGAATGGAAGCCTTTCTATGAATATAGCAAAGGATATATATATTGTTGTAATATAATTGCGAAGATAATTTATTTTTCACACAGAAAGGTTAAAATAAAAAAAAATAGTATGTTTGCATTCACAGAAATCGGTTTGCCGCCGGTGGAAGTATTTTCAAAGCCTGAAAATTTAGAAAATTCGGCAGCACGAAACCTATATTTGTTACAAATAGAATATATGAGAAATATTCATTTTATTTCTGCATCAGATTTTAGTGCGATGTTGTATCGTATATTTTTTTCTAACTAAAACTTATTGTCGGCCTTTTTGTATGAATCTCAGTGTACAGTTTTTGTATGAAGAGGGTGAATCCACATACTATTATCAATTAAAATGATTTGGATGTAATAATGAGTTTATTAATTGTATAATTAACTTCTAAAATCTTCCCTAATTAAGTTATTAATTCATTTCATTTTTTTTCTTGGTTTTTATTCAGTTTCAAGGCTGCAGTTTCTACTCGCACACAAGAAAGCTACTCCGCATGCATATGCGCAGACACACTGGCCAGAAGCCTTACGTATGTCCGGATTGTGGGAAAACGTTTCTTCAGTCATCAGGATTAAGTGAGTATTTTTGTACAGAGTGTCCGCAAAAGAATGGACAAAAAAAAATGTTTCTATTTAAAAAAAAAAAAATTTTAAAGCAGCTTAGTAAAACGTAAGATAAATGAGAACGTGAGTAAAATTCACCGATATCAGTCTTAAGCAGACTTGGAAATGAATTTAATTGCTTCTTAAACTCGCTTTTAATTCTGCCATATTTCGTCACGTCTCAGTGAACTTAAGACGTAACATGATCCTGTATATAATTAGTTCAGCCTTTTCTTGCAGACTCATATTTTGTATTCTTTTTTTTTTTTTTGTTTTTATAAGATACAAGACTTCGAGAACTATTATTGTACCAACGCTATTATGTTCATATGCAATTTAGGTTTTACTGTGTTCCTTTAGGAGCTGTAATGAAGAAATTATGAATATTTCCTTTTAATTCAGTTCGGAGAGCTTGCTGTTTGAATAAATATATGTATATTGAAAGTTAATCGCATAAATTAGCTGTTTATTTTTATCTTCTGAATGTCATCAGAAAAGTATAACACATTTCTTTATGGTTTGCCTAACAGAAACATAAACATGGGATTTTTTTTTTATCCTTTTTATATATATCGTTCGTTCATTTAATTTTCCGCAGCAGTTCATGAAGCAAATAGACTTAGACTAGAGTATCGCTTCTCGTAAGGGTCTGTAGCTGCCATTCTTCTTGTCACGAAAACGAAAGTAGCCGACTTCGGTAGCCGTGTGGGCTAGGGCGCTGGGCCGCCATCCATATGGTTGCGGGTTCGAATCACTCCTGGGACATGGATGTTGTGGATTTTAAACTGCATTCCACTCAAATGATCGTCGCGGGCCGAAGTCCGTAGTGACTAAAATAGGTCATATAGAATAAAATTTTCCTAAAAATCCTTTCACATACAGTTTGAACAGTTTTAAAGTTTGCTTTTCGGAATGTTGACTTGAGAGAAAACAAGAAATACGAATATTTTGTGATTTTTTTTTGTGTGTGTGTTAATTCAGCAATCGTTTCAGCAGAATTTACTGAGGTACCTGATGAAAAAGTAATTCTTTTTGCGGCATGGTATAGTAAGCACAACAAATACGTTAATACTTTGCTATTAAATTCAATACCATGTCAGTTGTCATCCATATATACTATGACAGAGTGTCTACAGGTCATGAGTCATGAAAAAGAAACGAATTGAGTCACTGGTTATGAAAGTCATGAAAAAATTAATTGAGTCACTGGTTATGAAAGTCATGAAAAAATTAATTGAGTCCTTGGTTATGAAAGTCATGAAAAAATGTATTGAGTCACTGGTTATGAAAGTCATCAAAAAATGAATTGAGTCACTGGTTATGAAAGTCATGAAATAAATGAATTGTCAATGGTTGTGAAAGTCATGAAAAACTGAATTGAGTCACTGGTTATGAAAGTCATGAAAAAAAAATCAATTGAGTCACTGGTTATATGAAGGTCATGAAAAAAATAATTGAGTCACTGGTTATGAAAGTCATGAAAAAGAAATGAATTGAGTCACTGGTTATGAAAGTAATGAAAAAAAAAATGAATTCAGTCACTGGTTATGGAAGTCATATAGTTTCAGGTTGTGAATTTTTTATGCTACCTTTGCCATTTTCCCAAATATGCAGAAAAATATTCTCATATATTTGAACCATGTTTGATATGAAATTTTAGTGTTACATCAGTATGAGTTAAGAAATTAGTTAGCCAGAGAACTCATATCTTGTAAGTTGGTAAGTGGTAATCCAGTTTTCCCAACAATACTTCATGTTTTTGTTCTATACAGAGGTCATGAAAAAGTCATTAACTTGGCTCTTGTGAATTCAATAAACACCCAGTATGACCGTCTCAATCTAAGACTATTGTGCTTACTTATTCAGATTGTAATTTCTATCAAATCCAAATCCACAGGCTAACATTAACATCATATACAACAGTTCGTTTTAAGGAAATCAGCTTTCGTAATTTCTCTATCCGAAAACTTTGTTTTTGTTGCAGATATCCATATGAAACGTCATCGCGGCCAACGAGATTATGCATGTGAGCACTGTGACTACAGGGCTTATACGAAAATCGATAAAATCCGCCACATGACGATCCACACAGGAGAGAGGAATCAAATTTGCGAGTATTGCGGAAAAGCCTTTGCCAAAGACTCCACATTACGAGAGCATGTGAAGAGTATCCACGAGAGAATTCGACAGCATGTGTGTGATGAGGTGAGGTATATTGAGGGTATTCTTTACTTTCAAAACTGAGCGTACGTATATACCAGGTTGTCGGGAAATACGTAAATGGTCGAAATGCACAATACCCACATTCAATCCTCTTTGTCTCCTGCTGCAGGTAACCGATGGAACGGTGAGTAATACCCGTTGAAGGTCACAGCAACAGAAGTCTTTACGCCATTTGAAATGTAGCTACACATGTCATAGTGCTCTATGGAACAGCGAGATTTACGCGTAAATTTATTGGATGAGTTCAAACTGGGATATGGAGCGGCAGAAATATATCGTAATGTGAGGGTATGGGGCGTAGACTAAACTTCAGAACAGATAGTACATCGCCGGTTTGAAAAAAATCGTACCGGGGACCAGTCTCCAAGACGAGGAAGTTAGAGGTGATAACGGCTCTTTAAGACATGTGTGGAGATAAAATTCACGCCCCACCGTTAGGGAACTTGGGGAACAGTTCAGCGTTTCCATTCCAGTCCTATCCGACCATCTACAGGAAATAAGGAAAGTGAAGAAATGGACATCTGGGTACCCGCAATGAGCCACTACTTGTGACATGTGATGAGAAGTGGAGCCTGTACTATAATCGCAAGCGAAGTGGGCACTGGTTAGATGTTGGTGATATCCCCAAACGCTTCCCAAAACCAAAGTTGACGCCGCAGAAGGTTTTTGTTGTTAGTGTGGTGGACAGCAGTGGGTGTTCGTCCCTCCTCGTGGAAACATTAGCGCTGTCATGTACTGTGCGGAAATTGATGAAATGCGCCAAAATTTATGTAAAAGGCGGCCGTCGTAGGTCATTAGGAAGGGTCCTCTGCTGTTAAGAGAGAACACTAGACCCCAGTGGTAAAAGTTACGAAAGAGAAGCTGAGTAACCTAAAGTATGAATTACTCCCGCTATCTCCATATACTCCAGACATAGCACCACCAGACTTCCGTAAATACATCTAACAAGGAAAAATATTGATGGGGCAGAAAATAATATTTTTTTTTCTTCCGTGTGCGCATGCAAATTTTGGCCACTCGAGTGCAATTGCTTTGGGAGATATGGAAGATATACAAGTCAAATTCTGTCTGTGGAGAGCGGTTAAAAGTGTGGAAATACCATATGTTCTTAAATTACTGAAAAAAAATTGGAGGGAAAATACACATTAATGGGTACTGAGTGGAAGGCGCCACCTGTTGGAGATTTTTTTTCATGGCGCCGTATTGAATCTAAAATTTTCTTGAATGGGAAAGGGGTCATGTAATATGTCATTTTGGGCTAGAAGTTTATGATAAATACGTTACTGAGCTAGTTTTCCAGTATTATTATGAGATACAAGGATATTTGCCATTTCTATGCGGGTAATGATACAGTAGTCTGTAAACACCCATTTTGTTTTCAAATAACGGAAGAAATGACACCCAAATGCCATATCGATAGAGCACTATACTCAGGAACAATTTATGTGCATTTGTGTTTCAATTCCTTGGTTATTTCAAAACAAAATGGGTGTTTGCAGGCTATTGCATCATTACCCCATGCTAGTGCTATATGCCCTTCTCTCTCACAGTAATACATTTACGGCGAAACTGACTTCAGAAACTTATTTCTCATAAAATTCTAGCCCAGAATGACAAATTACATTGACCCCCTTCCAATTTAAGAAAATGATCGAGATTCAATATGGAGGACTTCAGAATGGCGGCCATGAAGAACATACCTTCCAACAGGTAGCACCTTCCACCCAGTACCTATTACTGTGTAGTTGCCTTCCATTTCTTTCACATATCTCCCAAAGTAATTGGGCTCGAGTGGTGAAATTTTGCTTGCGCACATACTTTGACGTTCTAATCATGGCGGAAAAGCCGGGAGGGCAATTCAAGGTAAATTACATATTTCACATATGTATAAAAGTCACTACGGTATTTCGTGCACACAGTTGCACGTATTCATGTGTACAGGAAAAGAGTGAAGTGACTCTATTCTGCCCCATCAGTAAGACACTTCCTGAAAGACTAGGTGTTAAAAAACAGTGATGTTGCAGAAAGTACCCTCTGGGACATAATTGCCTCACGGGAGCCTTTTCTCTTCAGAGACAGGATTAAGGCTCTTGTAAATTTTTGGCAGATGGTGCCTATTTTGATTCAAACAGGTATGTTTACTCCATTCCAAAACTCAGTATGAGGTACCAAAACAGCCACTTATTTCCGAACAACCTGGTATATATAAACTCACCATCTTTTCTAAATTCAAATACGGGACACCCAGTCAATTAAGAAAGGGGTATTAGAGTATAGGGTGTTTAAAATGATGGCCATAAATTGAGTGATGAATTCCATAGATCGAATCAAGAAAAAAGTTTTTCTAGATTAATTTCAAAATATGCATGGTTTCGGAACTGTGGATGCATCCAAATATAGTTTATCATTGTCACAAATGATGTAATATCGCGACAAATAATGACGAAAGACATGTTGGCTTGGAGAATCACAATTAGGGTTACTAAACGTCTGGGTTTTACAGAACATGACCGTCTTTTACCCTTTCTAATAATGTCAGGCCGGCATTTGATTTTTTTCTATAAGTCCGGTATTTTAAAAATAAAATGAGGAAGACGCTACTATATCTGGCTTGAATTGTTTGTGTTATTGAGGTAAACTTGAAGGTCACGACTGGTAATTTGTTACTATTTAATAACTGCTAATGTGCATGGCTGGTAGTACTGTCAATCGCACTCAATTATTTTCGCTTGTGCTCGAGTAAGAGGAAACCGACGAGCTATAGTTGCTGTTTTCTGTTTATGCTATCACGACGTGCTTTGTAGACGAACGTAATAGTTCCAAAAGTGGCATCGCTGTAAATACAATGTGTCCGGAATTTTTTAAACTGCTTTTTTCGGAGTTTTGTCCTTCATTTGATAGTTTCTAGTTGGTAACCCTAATCACAATTGAAGTTCTACCCAATAAATGCTTTTGAGGACAGTTTATGATTAAGGGAGTGCAACATAAAGGGATTTTCTCACATAAGAATGCGCATTGTCAAGGGATTAACAATGCACAGTAGACAAACCTAAAAATCTCTAACAAGTAACACTATTTCAAGTGGATACTCAGATCTAGAAGAGAGATTTAAAATCAGCATAGAAAACTGTGTTTGTGTTAAAGATTAGGTGTCATTGGCCAGTGGTTGAAGAGAAATTGGCGGCAAAAGTTGTGAATAGCATCGTTTGTGGTACGCCAGTCATGAGTATCTGGCGCTAGTTTACATTCAATGCCACGCACTACGGTAATATCACTGACATTTGCACATCGTTATACCTGTAACCATCCAGAT
Source organism: Lepisma saccharinum (assembly GCA_022664845.1). Classification (NCBI taxonomy): domain Eukaryota; kingdom Metazoa; phylum Arthropoda; class Insecta; order Zygentoma; family Lepismatidae; genus Lepisma; species Lepisma saccharinum. The sequence continues at coordinate 61,354 of JAGDQP010001749.1, read as the reverse complement.
GGCGACACCGATACATGATTGAAATTGACTAGACTGTCACACAGTGCGCTTCCTGGATAACGTTACACATAGTATTCGTGTGCCATTCTACGGATTCTACCCAGTTCTACACTTGTACCTGTGTGGGTCTCTGGTGACTATGAGTATAGTGACGTGCAGCTATCAGTGTCACTTGACTGCCTGTCACCATAGTGAAGTTTCATCCCTCAATCATGAACTCTGCTCAAATACATATATTATGTATAACTTTGTTTGTCATTTGCTAAACCGACACACGTCTTGCGTCATTATTTGTCGAGATATTACGTCATTTGTGATGATGCTGGGAAACATTTGGGAGCCTCTAGTTCCGACACTAGACGTGCTTCGAAATTTGTTCAAAAATACTTCTTGTTTCGATCCGTGGAATTCACCCTTTAGTTTGACAATCATATTTTTAACTGCGTATCCAGTTACGCTTTTAATTTTATCCGAACATGTTAATCAGTAGTATAGATTTCAAACTTTATTTGCAAGCGTACAAATAAAGCCAGACTGAATTTCTTCAAATTACAGCACCTTTCCGGCGTACAGTGAAACGAAATAAAACAATAGAAATAAATACGTGAGACGTTTAATATATAGATTTCCCGGAATTGTAAGATTTTTATTTCATAACGTACACATAAAACTTCATAATGCACCGTTCACTACTTCTCTACATAAGCACCACGAACGTTCAGGCATTTGTTCCAATGCATCACCAACTTACCGAAACCTTTGCGAAAAATTTCCGACTGAAATCTTTGAACACTCCCCTGTTACAATCGCGGATGATAAAGGCTGGTATCGCAATAGACCATCAAGGCTATTGCCCATTCTCGTCTGACGATGTTCTGTAGTAAGCTTAAGAGGAACCCAACGTGCACACACTTTGTGGTATCCCAAGTTTTGAGTGATAATTGTGTGAACCGTCCCAACGGAAATTTGTAGAGTGCACCACCTCCTCGTCCTTGATTCTTGGATCAGTTCATTCACTTTCGCGATGTTTTCCTCACTATTGACCCTTGAGGGACGACCGGATGCTGCACTTCTTCTTACGGCGTTAGCCCGGTCTTCTAAAACATGCCTTCGTTTCTTGCCCCTCTGCGCATTCACCTTCATGTCCGCAAAAGAAATTATTATAGTTACTTCACGACGATAGATGGCGCTAATCAGGCATGTGCATAATATTACTCACTTATCTTTGTAACAAATATTATAGCGTAAGGAAACTTACATATTGAACGACCTACGTAAATTAAAAGAAATCTGACAAAGCGACAAAATTTAAATTTAAGAAACAGATTCGGAAACAGTCTTGTATTGTAATTCAACGTTGAATACAAAAGAAACTAATTTGTTTGTGATTCTGAAACGCATATTCACTAGTGTATATGGCATGAAGCTACGTTGGAAGATCGTTAATGGGGAAAAGAAATAAAAGGGAGTCCAAGGTTCGAATCCTGAGCAACTTTGAGTTTACTGTGAACTGTCTAGATACATTTCATCTGTAGATTAGTTGTTCGACGGTTTGAAGAATCAAAATGCTTTGCTGAAGTTCGTGTATATAACATCTACTTGACTTCTTTAATGTAGTACATGCGCTATTACATCTGTAACATTAATTAAATTGGTCAATTTGTTCACCGATTTGGAACAAATCTATGCTGTCTTTCGCTTACAACAAGACTAACATGATTCCACCATGTAACATCCATTGTAATATCTTTATAAAGGGGCAGAAAGAATAAAGATCGACCTGTAATGTTCTGTATTTTGTAGTTCTACTCAATTGTAACTTCTGACTAAGTTAAGTCCAGGTTTACAACAAAAATTTCTGACTTCGGTATTGTCTTTATCAGACATAGAAAATACCTTTCGTATAAACTATTGTTCTCCATGGCAGTTACCATTGTCAGATTTATAGCACAACTTACTGTGTGGAAACCTTCTTATCGATGAACAAATTTCATAAATTCTACTATAAAACCTGTGTCATATTGGTGTGATCGTGAGGTATAAACACTCTGTTAGTAGAATGTACGGGTAATTCAGTAACGTGGAAACTGTGTACACTTAAATTTGTAGAGAATATCCAATGGCAAAAGCTTCTAAATCCAAAAGATTGTACAGAATGGCAATGCAAAATCAAAAATGAATGCAGACTTGAAACCATAATGTCACTTGTTCAGTTTATGGTTCGTGGTTACCACATTGTGCAGCCTTTTGGAAGTAGAAAGCTTTCCCGTCAGTTATCTGTCCAAGTGAACATAGATATAATGTACGAAAGTGGACTGAATATTTGGTTGAACAAGTTTTATAGATGAGCTTTTTCTTGCCTTTATTCTAATATTTACTCATTAACAAAAGGTGTATATGCAGAATGGCATATGCTATCAAATTGTATTCCTGGCTGTTGTTATTATTATTTATAAGAATGTTTTTCTTTGTTTTCCAGTGTGGCTTCTCAACGTACCGAGCAAACAATTTGAGAGTCCATATCCGTATGAGACATCATGGGGAATACAACAATCATGTGTGTCCTGTATGTGGTGCACGTGTGAAACAAAAGAACGCCTTTCTAGAGCACATGCGTAAACACACAAATGACCGCCCATACAAGTGTGACCAATGTGAAAAGAGCTTTGCATGTATGGGAAGACTGACCGTGCATAAAAAGAGTGTTCATAAACCTCGCGAGTTTAAGTGCTTGAAGTGTAATAAACTCTTTCAAACGAAACACCATCTGTCTCGTCATGAAATTATCCATACAAAGGATAAACCATATAATTGTTTATACTGTACCTATTCGTGTAATACCCAAGGAAACCTTACGAAACACGTAAAATCTATTCATCACAAATTAGACTTCTCATTTCGTAAATTGAAAGAAGAAATGGAAGGAATTGCTAAAAATAATGTTGATCCTGAGTGGGTTGAAAAGGGTCAAAAGGTTACCGAGGAGTATTTGAAAGAACTTTCATCCAAAGTAGGTAAAAATCTTACTATAGAGGAACTAAAGTCGAAAGAAAAGCAGAAACAAGAAAAGCTAGATGAAGATAATCAAAAAGCTGCTGTGAAAAGACTTACTAGGGTTCACGTTCCTGAACACTCATATCATTCAAAGTCTCGGAGCGGCGCGGAAGATAAACCAGAACATTCGTATTACACTAAAGTAAGTGCTGTGAAAATTCCTGAACATTCCTATTATACTAAATTAAAATTAGCAACCGCTGATAATGGAAACGCTTCTAATACTAATGAACAGGATGTGAGAACTGTTATACACACCGCACTTTCAAAGTCGGACGTTGACAGTGCGAAAACGAATGGTGAAGCTACTCGAATTATTCAAATTCAGACTGGGATGTTAGGTGATGAAACGTACATTTTACCTGACAATAATGATTCTGTGTACAGGTTATCAGACAGTGATAAAGTTCAGTGGTTTGTTCATACGGATGAAGGTTTAGAAGTAGTGGACGGAGTTCAGGTTGAAGATCTGAAAAGTTTATCAGCGTTGCAAGGTGCTGTTGAAGTGAACGCTGCGTTAGAAAAGGAAACGGAAATTGAAGGCTACATTGGAGGGGATGGAGTGATCGTTCCCTTGAAAAACGACGATGATACAGAAGAAGCTACTCTTGTAGTTATTATTAATCAACCACCACAAGCTGGCGATGTTTAGTTATTAAAAAGACAAGAAAGAGTGCAGTGAAACTTCGTAGGGATACTAATATATTGCTTTGCGTGAAAAGCTTCATTTTACCGTATGTATTTCTTACCGTTCATTATTCCTACAATTATTTTTCTTTTGAAGCAACTGATATCTCTTTCTCTCATCCAGGGTCTGATTTTATTTTTGAATTTATCATGTTAATTACAGTAGTAGCCTGTTTAACACAATTTACTTTCTTCCTTAAGCTTTAAGAGGAGCAATACAAAATCACATTCTTGACAATGTGGAAGTCAGAGAATAATGTGTCAAATTTTTCTCCTTTGAAACATTGTTTATGAATGTGAAGAATACATTCTATAGTAACTCAACAGTAATTTCCCACCCTGATTCTAGTCGTCGTACTTCATAAATAAAACTACATGCACTATACGAGAGACCAAGTTACATACAATTTTGATAGAAAACACTGTTTCAAGTATTCTTTGCAATGGCCTAGAAATATGCTTGTTATATATTTATTATTATGACTCGGTAATTTCCTACAATTGTGACATGTGAGTGACTCCTTGTAATAGTTTTTTTTTGTAAATACGTTAAAAACATTGTGTACTATAAATGTATATAGAATTGATTTCCTCGCGACGAAGTATATTTGTAACCCTGTAATATAATATTGCTTGCTATGAAGCTTGTTAATGTTCTGAAAATGTCTTTCAGTTCATGATGTGTATATATTAAATTTTGTAAGTGACCTTTTGAAGGTTAATACGTAGTGATGAATTTCTACATAATTATGAATCTTTTTTTGTAGTTTGTCTTTTCGAAGATAGACATGAGAAATGAAATTTATTAGTATTTCTTTCCAGTATTTTTAGCTTGTTACAGTGATGTGTAAAACATCAGTTGAATGCTTAATACGTGTTGTCTTTAAAGATGAGTTAGTGTTGAAATTATGGACACTAGCCATGTTTTATGTGGTAGATTGTTCGTTAGTAACAACTGCAAGAATTTCTCGTTTACAGAAAATAGGGAGACTCTCCAGTAGCATGAAATTTCTGATCGCCGACCTAATTTAATAAATAAATTCTTTTAAGACATTAAAAGAATTAAAGATTAGTCTTTTAGTTATTTATTGACTCTGCCATCAAACAACTGATTGGTCAACTTAAATACTAGATAGTCAGAGGCCTTTGTGCTCGTCGAAGACGAAGCCACGAACCCCCAACACAGTTCCATTTCACTAATAGTGTAATATTTTTAACAGAGTACGTAGTTCATTGGTGAGAAATATTGATGTTTGGATTGAAAACAAAAATTCGATAACTTCCTTTTTTCCCTGACTTTCGAAGGTTGTATGTCCGACTCGAATTCCAGCTGTAATAATACTTGGTAGGAAACACACATAGATTGAGAAAGCAGTCTTGTATGGATATGAACGCATGAAGGGAAAGATTATTCTTATACCTTTCAGTGAGAAGCTTGGGCACTGAGACTTGACGTTATACCACAATTCATTCAAAGATAACTTTTTTTAAAAATATATCAGTTAAATGTGAAATTCAAAACAACTACAGATCATAATATATTCGTTCATCCAATCCAAACTGAAACAATGATTAATTAGGAAATAATTCACTTCAACTATCAGCTGAAGCAAACACAGTTACGTATTCCCGCGAGACAACCACCGGACTTTGAGTAGAGCAGTCAAGATGTGTCGATACTTGATCTTAAGAGTGGCCGAGAGTTTAGCGCGCTCGCTTTCTGCGCGTGTGGGCACTGTTCAATTCCCGCTGTGGTCCATTGAACGGAGTGGTTCGGAGTACACTTTAGTAAAAACTAGATCTTGTCCTTAGAAGCTCACCAGCTCGTTTAGGATGCTAATAAGAATTCAGTCAATGTGTGGATACTTCTCATATTTTGCAAGAAATAGTCGTGAATGGCCGTGCATTCAGTGCTCTTGACTTTAATTGACCATTTTCGATGACTGTTCTAAGTGAAATAAGCATCATTTTCATAAAAAGATGCATCCCGATGCAGAATCCAGTTGTTTCAACTGGAAATCATGGTTACCACGTTGACTGCATCATTTTTCGAATGTCTGTCTATTTTTAAGATAAAAAAAGAAAAGAAAAACGAACGTATTCAAGAGTTCACGAATTTCAACTCATAACTTGGATGTCAAAGGTTCTTACAGTGCGTTTTGATGTGCACTAACATGAAAAGTACAGCTAATCATGATACGCTGGTAGATTCCTCAAATTCAGACAGTAGTCACTGCAGCTGAGATGGCGGAAAAGTTTCTTCATGTTAACTGCAAGAATTTAAATCGTTGACACTGAATCGTTTGAAAGAGGTTTTGGCTTGGTCGAATTTCCACCCACCATGCATGTAACAAATTGAACAACTCAGGATTTCACTGTTACTTGATTCGTTATTCGAGCTAACCCTATAAGACATCTGAAATGACAAATGATTATCTAACGGAGTTCCCTCAACATATCTTCATCATCAAGCATTTCACTTTTCTTTCATTCTTGTTCCCTATTAACATTGCTAACAGAGGATTTGTTTTCGGAATATTCGCTATTTTGTTATAAACAAATGAAGCTATGGAGACGCAAGTTATCGTAAGCAAATAGGCAAAACAGTTCATTGCCGCATGTTACTCCGAACATCGTATAATTCGATAACTGGTCGTTGTTCGGTTTTGTCCATACTAAAAGTTTTAGTATAACATATCCGTTGAAGATAATGATAACGGAAGATAGTAACGTTTACAGCTGTTTATTACGTACAAATTTCTGTACATCTTATATTTCAAAATTCATATCCCGAGTATATTGAAAGTGTTGACCATCTTTTAGTAAAGGCAGCGTAGTGACTAAATTATTCGTTGTGCAGAGAACGGAAAGCAGCTTACAATTTCCAAGATACAGTAAATCTTACAGTTCCGAATCTCGGAAGAAGCGCAGTTTTCCCATCTGTATGGAATAGTGTGAAGTTGAACACGGAAATTTGTACTATTATATTTTGGTACCGAGGACAAGTCGAATCTTGAGCCCTAAATTATATCAATTTTTTTCTCAATGATGTACCAATTAGTTTAGTTGCAAGTAAACAATATCAAGTATTCTATCCTCCTCTGGAAAGATAACCTAATTCACACCCTGTTTGTAAAGGTTAAATAATGCAACTACGAGATATTTCTATTTAGGACAGTTAATGCACTTTTCCAGTGAGTTTTCGTAACCGGAACACACACTATAGGTGAAGTCACTTGTTGTTTTTGATACATATGATTCACTGGACTGCAAGGAATACATAGAGTCAAGAACGGTTAAGTAGAGCAGGACACGAGATACAGCGCCAAAACCTCCTAGCCCTCTAGCGGCCATCAATGAGAGCTTTCAGTTGATGTATAATATGTGGGTGGTGTCACTTCCCCTTGTCAGACCAAGGAATTTGTTGGCATGCCAATAGTAATTTGTAGTAAAAGGACCACCCTAATTAATTCTAACAGACAGATGCACTGTTGTTATTATTCTCTGTATATTACCAATTCGTGAATCTTGTGTGTTAAACATCTAACTATGATTGAGTCTCCTAGTTGCAAAACCGGCCATCTCCAGAGTTTATGAAATGCTGTTTTTGAGTGAAATACTACCTCTTTGTAGCATATTTTACCTTGCAAAAATCAGTTTCCGTTGCAAATCTGGCCGTCTGTGAGTTGCAATACCGGCCAGAGCTGAAACGGGTCACCGGGTCTAGACTTCGAACCCGGTAACGCGGACAAAGCAGAACTTTTAATTATTTCCTTGCATTTTAACAGTGTTTCTTTTAGGGATGACCAGGACCGGAGATGTTACCTTGAGAGCACGAAAAATACGACGCCGATCAGTTAATTATATTTCCCAGGCCGGGTCACAAAAAATGACCCGGTTTCAGCTAGGATACCGGCCATCTCGATCTCCTGCTAGAGTGTAGGTTAGTCAGATGGAGTGTTTGCGTATAGAAGTTACAGGCAAAGCTTTCGACGGTCGTAACCCTCAAAAAATGAGAAATGTTGATTTTTATCATATTCAACTCACCAGAGGTCAGATTATATGTGAGCAAAATATTGTAAGCTTCTGTTCATCACTTGTTTTATTTGCGTAACCCATTTGGTACCATACAAGTGAAATGTCTTTAGCCGTGCCTCCTGAAAAAACTGGAAATGAGACTTACGACGTTTTACCTTAACTCCGTCAATTATATAAGGTGTTTTATGTGTGCTTGTATTGATTTACAGAACTGCTGTGAAGTATAGTATTGGGGGAAACATGGGTATTAATGTTGAAAAAGTGACCTGAAAGTACTAGAGAAAGGCAGATGAATAGTTTTTCTTCAATATTTCTGTTTAGGTGTTTTGCCGATGGATGTGGAGGATAAAACAAAAAGTCAATATTAATCGCAATGCTGTCCGTCTGGTCATCGCTTCCATTAAGCTTTTGTTTTGTGCCTTCAAATTTCAAAAAGTTGATTCCCAGTCGGGACTCAAACGCGGAACTCAAACTTTGTCTCATGACCTGGCAATTGTGACCACTGCGGTCGTCTATTACCCTATACTGCACTGTTTATATGATTAATCATCGCCATCCAGGGTTGCAATGACATTCTCTCTCATTGATAGCAAATAAATAAATAATTCGTTGAATGTATGCCAGTTCGGAGAATAGCTCCGACTCCTGTTTGTTATGTAACCAGTCATTTTTACAAAAATCATTCTGTAAATGAAATATGTGTGAGATATCGATTTGGCACAAACAAATAATTGTTACTTGCTGGAAACTCGTCAAGATCATGCACATTTCGGCCTACCTTTATTTCAGAGAATTTCTGGGAATCACTTAGTTCCTTTGAGGAATCCCTTGTGCAGCCATAGCACAGTTCCGAAATATGCATTTTTGGAAAGAGCAGGTTGGAAGTCTTTGAGGGTACCTTGACCCCGCAGTTCTACTGTTAATAGTATTGGAAATATTAAGCTCTAAAGTTCATTTTCCCACGCTTTCGACATCCTGTAGCTCCCAAACCATGCGGAATTCAGTATCATGCCTAGATAGTCTTTCATGTGAACAACAGATGGCACCTCAATGCAGAAATTCGTGGTCGAGCGGGTTAGACCACTCTTGCGCTGAACTCCTCATTTTTTTTTTACAAATTTTCCTCTTTGAATTTTATGACATTCTATCACAATTTTTTACATCATTTCTCCCATTTCATGACATATGAAGTTAAAAAAAACTGAAGGGGATGTCTGAGTGAAATTTCTGCATCCGAATGGGCCAACATTGTCGTTCTATTGGTCACAAAGTGAAGATACGTGGTGGGTACCAGTACAACATATTCTTTGCATTATAAGCACCTTACTAACATTACAGGATGACAATATAAATTAGATAAAAAGACTGGTGAACTGATTGAAAGAAAGTGGTTATCTGATTAAAGAAAACATTTTGCAGATCTCGCAGTGCAAAAATGTAATATCAAATTCTGTTTTTTTTTTTTTAATAATTGTTTAAAGTATAACACACAAACATTTTATTGCAGATTTGGAAAGCTCACAAAATTAGCTTTCCAATTGTACTATTTTTCTTACTGTAGGAGCCTACGCAAGTTTAACCAATCACCTCCAAAGCTTCAAGGACATTGCAAAACTATGCATAACCTATTTTATTGAAGCAGATCAATTCTTTTGTTCCTTCCTTTCTGCGACATAGAGTTTGTCAACTAGTGCAGATGAAAAATACTAGTCACGAAGCAGAATTGAGAAGCATGCTTTGGAGAAAAATAAATGTATTTCTACATTTTTCTAATCAGTTCGACCCAGTGTTGTATTAAGTCCCTTATCTAAAGGCCGTAAATAAAATCACCCGCCGCGTTACAGACCGCAGAACGGGACATTATTTTGTTAACCTAAATTCCTGAAGTGTCACGCGCTGTTTAGTACTATTACGGTACTACTGAGTTGGCAACACTGTGATTCACATACGGCATTCACATGTGCTTCTACATATTGTAGACTCAATCGTTAATCATATTTACTACATTCAGCATTTCAATTTGCCCTTTTCTTCTCAGCTCTTCTCTAGCGCATGGGCCTATCATCTATGAGCTGGCGCCGTTACTGCTTGACTGTGATTTTGCATGGAAACGACCATCACCACTGGATTCAGCGACCTGCAATTAGTTCCTGTAGAAACTTTCATCCGGTTTCTCCTGTCCGAGTTCGCGGGTCTCCCTTGTAAGAAGTTTACGGTGACACCAATGATTCAGGGGTTGTGGGGGTACTAGTGAGGGTGGGGGTGGAAATTTGAAATTTTTGAAACCATGTCTTGTGGGGTAACGTTGAAACGTAGATGATTAATCTATAAATCAATAACTAGTTTCTCGATAGCGCTTATATTTGGTTAGGGGTATGCGGTTTTCATTGGGCCTGTTAATTTCAACTGGAATATCACTGCATTCAGTTCTAATAACAAAAAGTTTGCACGGTAATTAGTTAACCTATTAGGGTAATTAGTTACCGTATTTATAATTTTATAATGAAAATAAAATGATAAAAGTATATTTACTTAAAATATTTTTATTCTGCACTTGCCCCAATAAATTCAATCAAAAACACTTCGAAATCTACCTCTGCCTGTAGCCCTGCGGAAAGGATTATTTTTTCTTATTTAAGTTTTAATTCGTGAGTTATTCACACAATAGCATACCGTACTCCGCGTGTAATAGAAAATACTGCAAATAATATTTACGTTTTTTGCAAAAATTAAGACAAATGAAAAACGAACCGCGCAGCGATATCAAGCGTAAAAAGCTGAGTTAGAACTGAAAATTTGATTCATATTGGTATAGACCGGAAGTGGACAAACGAGATAAAGTGTCCTCACCGCTTCCTGGCTTTATATATTCCTGAAATTTTCAATGAGAGCAGTCAGTCCAGTATCGCTCCCAAGTATTTAAATTTGTATAATTTCTCTATGTTCTCATTCTTAATTGTCATGTATCATGTATTTTCTCTTCTCTATGTTTACCTGTAGACCTATCTCATCGCACGTTTCTACTACGACATCGGTGTTACTTTGTAGTGCATCTATATTGTTCCCGATTAAATCTTCGTCATCCGCGTATACGAACAGTTGATTCAAGCCATTCAAACTTAGTCTCCTTTTGTCCTCTTTTATTTTTAAAGTCGCATATTCTAAACCAAAGTTTAAAAGTAATGGTAACAAGACATCACATTTTTTCAATCCGTTGTGAATCTCGAAATTACCCACATAGCAAAATGTCGTCCCAGGAATATCTGACGGATCTCCTGGCAGGATATCGGGACGTCCTGTTTAAGTCCCGTTTACATCCATGGGACGTATAGTTATAATTAATCCTTCGTATATAGGTAGAAATTCCAGGTAGGTAATCCCGCACGGCTTTCCGGGGTACATCCAGGGGACCTCCATACGGGATGAACTGTTTGTATTGCCCACAGAGTTATCCCACGGACGTCCTTAGGACATCGCTATGGGAGCTTGAGAAATCTGACGTTAATGGGATCTAAATGGGACGTCCCAGGGATGTACTCTGCTATGTGGGTATCTGACATATTATTCTATCCTTACTCTGCTTATTGGGTCGCTGAGACACGTTCTCACTAATTGAACAAGTTTTTTTCGGATTCCAAATTGTACCAGGATAATGTATAGTTTTTCCCTTTTGATAGAGTAATGTACTTCCTTAAAATCAATGAATAATTGGTGAACAGTCCCATTGTATTCCCATTTCTTCTCTAAGATTTGTCTCAAGTCGAAAATCTGGTCCAATATGGATCTATTGCTGGTAAGTCCACATTACATTGGTGATTTCCAATTATTTCTTCTACGAGTTAGCGGGATATTATTCAGTACTTTGTAACACGTTGGGAGTAATGAGATGCCACGGTAAATATTACAGTCCGATTTATCGCTTTATTGAAGTTTTCCATTCCAATTGGGAGCTTCTTCTTTCTCCATATAGGCACTTATCAATTTATACAGTTCCTTGATCAATGCCGTTCCTCCCGCTTTAATTAACTCGGCTGGAATATTGTATATTCCTGGTGATTTGAAATTTTTCAGTTTCTTTTTGACCTCGATCTCGCTAGGTACGGATATCCACTGTTCTGCTGTATAGATTTTCAGTTCCTTGATTTGTTCTCCGATGTGTACATTAAGAAGTTTTTCAAAATAATTTTTCCACACGTCGATAATTTTAGTCGGATCCGCTTGAAGATCTCCGCATTCATTTCTAATCATACCTGATTTAGGCTGGTAACCTTTCCTTAACGAGTTACTCCTTTATACAGATCTCGTGTGTTATTTGCCTTGCTGTTTTCCTCTATCTCCTGAATCTTCTGTGTCAAACATTCTAACTTTTTTTCTTTCTGAGTCCTGGTGTGGCGTTGCGTTTCGCGATACTGTAGTGGTTGGTATTTGCTTTGCTTTTATTACTTAGCCATCATTGCCTTGCTTGTTTACCTTCCTCATGAAGCTTAAGGCATTCTTCATCAAACCAAGGCTTGTTTTTTTCTGCTGTTTCTTCACACCTAAACTTTCCTTCGTTGCGCCCTTCACTATATCACGCACATCTTACTTACATCAATTTCATTTTAAATCCATCTTTATTACTACTTGAGCCGGCTAATATTTCGAACCTATTTGAGATTTCCAGTTGATTATCTGCTCTTACGCTCGGAGTTTCTAATCATTTAACTCGGATTTCAGTTGTTTTGATCCTTTGTCATCTCTGTTCGCGATGCATAACTCTTCACTCACTTTTGTGATCGCTAACTTATGGTCGGTCTTACCTTCCACTCCTTTGTAAGACCTAACGCCCATTATGTTTGTGTGTCTTTGTCTATCTACTAATAGTGATCGATCCTGCACGTTTAAACTTCCACATTCATTTCTATTAACATTATTCTGATTCTAGCATATGCAATATCCTTCTCTAATCAATCTTTCTGCTTGATTCGTTGCTCCTCTAAGAAATCTAATGCTAAATAGAGGAGAAAGGAACCAATCAGAAAAATTGATTAGAGAAGGATATTGCATATGATAGAATCCGAATAATGTTCATGAAAATGAATATGGAAGTTTAAACCAAGAATGGGAAAACGTCAAAAATACGAATAGAATTAGAGAAAAACATTAGCTGTACACTTGATAATGGCTAAAGACGTAGTGGAAACGTTCTGTTGTGCGTTTAATATGCGTATTTAATACGCGACTTTAATAATAAATTCTGTTTCAAATATCGGACTGTGAAGTTTTGATTTTTATTAAAGATACGTGCACGACACGTGACGCTAGAAGTTACTTACATACAGCCATGCCATATCACTTGTTTGGCAAAATCAGTTTTTCGTCTCTCCTGAAAATTATGACTGCTTGAAGATAGCCGGTTTTGCAACTAGGCGACTCGATTAATATAGTGCATACCTTCCTACATATTTTCAACGTTGATACATTATTATGCTCAGTATTTGTGTTTAATAATTGATAATCGAAAACAAGCTTAAAAAAGAAACTTACTCTAATGTGAATGTATTCTTTAATTAATAATAATATGGCAAACGTATTGGATTTCTCATGGTTTGTAAGAAAGCTACCATAATATACTTCAGGTGTAAATGTAATGTGACGAAACGTACCATAAGAAGTGCAATTAACAGTTCTAAATTAATTGTATCAACTTATTCCATAAGAAATATCGTATTTTTGCACCGTGAGGAAACACCGTAACTTACCTGGAACATTACCGTTGGTCAGGGAAATAATCTCCATCGGATTCCACAACACTCTTGCACCTGTCAACAAGTTGTTGAATCCCCCGCTGAAAGAAGTCACAGGTTTTGGAGGCAAAGAACTGGGTCAAAGGTCGTCGCATGTCAACCTCATTTTTCAGTGCTTTCCGGGAAAGGAGGTTTTGCAGGCTGCGAAAAAGACAGTAGTCTGTTTGTTGCAAGTAGAAAATGCTGGGTGGAGGAGTTTCTCCCAGCCACATTCCTCGATTTTAGCACAGATACTTCTTGCCGTGTGTGGGTGCGCGTTATCACCATTTCGATTAATCAGAGCAGGACGTTTCTCGAAGAATGCAATCCGTAGGCAAGCTGCTGACAGTAGACATCTGCATGGATGGTTTGGTTACGCGACAAGAGCTCAAAATGGATATCCCACGAAACACTCAACATCCTTGCACAGTTCCCGCGGGCCCCCCTTTAGATACCCACTGCCGTTTGCGTGTAATATTATGGTAGAGGACCCACATTTCATCCCCTGTCACCATTTTGTCCAGAAATGGCCCACGTCTGTGCCGCTTGAGCAGAGAACTGCATATGTCAACTCGCTGCTGTTTCTGTTGAGGCGTTAACGCATGTGGTACCCATTTTCCGAGTTTCGACACGTATCCAAGGTCCTACAAATGACGGTGAACGGTCAAATGAGTGTCATGGAGTTTGTTCGCCAGTTCTTCAACAGTTTGCATAGAATTTGCATCCACTGATGCTCGTAGGGTATCGTTGTCCAGCTGCACAGGTCTCCCTTCTCGTGGCTTTTCGGTGAGGCAGGTGTCCCCAGACCGAAACCTCTGGAACCACCTCTGGTACTTTCGCACACCCACAGCACCTTGACCATATACAGCATTGATGTTTTGTGCCGCTGCACTGGCTGGATGTCCCTGGTGAAATTCATGCCGGATGTGGTCCTCCGACACTGCATGATCAAACACAAGCCACACTTCCAAAACATGGATTAGACTGTTTCTCCTTCTACACTGTTGCGCAATCAAGTGGCTTATATGACTCAGCTATGGTACGTGCCATCTACTTCACTATTCGGTCGTCAGATGGCGTTATTGCGGCGGCCATCGCACATACGACATTACTTCAAGTATCTTATTTTGTGAATCTAGCGATAGATCTGCTGTAAAAGCTGCATATAATAATAATAAATTCTCGCAAGAATATTACCAGATGTATACATATATGCTAAAAGTCGTTACCAGGTGGCTGGTAAAACTAATATTACAACTGCTGGGAGTTAATGAGTTAAGAAAACCGAATCATTTTCTAAAAATGTATGTTTATTAATTTGAGAAATAATTCAAATTCATGAACTTCCAGGAGAGAAAAATAGTACAAAATACATTATACGAACAAGAAGCCTTCAAAACTATTTCATTTTCACCACACTTTTCTTATTACAGTTCATTTTCACTTCCATATTAGTTTCTTTTTACTTATTTTGCGATTCTTACCTTGTATGCGTTTCGAAGTTCTTCCTTTACCTACAGTAAATTCAATAGAACTTAACTCAGGATTAGACTGAATTTTATTACCATTTCTATCAAGACTTTTCTTTTCGTGTGATGGCATGGTTTCTAGTTCACAAGATTTACTAGTGCTAGCAGAATCACTTTTAGTTTTCATGACAATAGGATAGGGATTGTAGCTTGTAACTGATACTGCTTCTGGCGTTGTTTCGGAGCCTAACCTACAATTAAATTCCTTGGCGCTATTTCTACGAATTTCTACTTGTGTTAATTTCAAGATGTCTAATTTCTTAATTAGTTCATTTCGTTCTTCACATTCTGTTGTGATTGTTTCTTGAAGGCGTTCTATTTCTTCTGATTTCTTAATGAGTTCTTCTTTTAGTCCAATACATTCTTTATTGTTGTTTTCGTAAGCTTGAGTTAATTTGTTGTATTTTTCCTCTAACTCTCCCTGTCCAACACCATCTTGCTGACTAAGACTTTCTGCTAATTCTTTTTGTTGCTTGCTTATAATCGATTTTAAGGTTTCATTCTCCTTCGCTAACATTTGTGCCTTGATTGAATCCCCTTCCTGATTTATTTGTATCTCACTTTCTAATTTATTTAAGCTTTTCTTCATATCTTTTCTGTATTGATCCCACTTTTCTTCCCATGCTTTATTTAGTCTGTACTTATTTTCTTCTTCTTGGAGTAGACTTTCTTGAAATTTATCTCGCACTATGTCCAGTTCTGTCACATGCCTTAGTTTCAATTCCTCTTCTCTTTTCTTAATTTTGTTGAGAAATTCCCGTTGTTGCTCTTGATTCACCGTTTTGAGAGCTTCTATTTCCTTTTTTAATGTTGTAATTTTAGTTTTGTGTTCTTCATTTATATCTTGTACATATTTCTGATGATTTGCTTTAAGTGTTTTGTTTTCTTCAAGAAGTGAATTTAACTTAGCTTCAAGATTTTCTTTTGACTTTTTTAGCTGGACGGATTCAATGAGAAGTTGCTTGTTATGAAGGAGTAACTTATCTTTTGATACTTCCGTGTCATGAACCTGCTCTTGTAGACTGGAGTTTCGCTCCTTCAGATCTTTATTCTCATCTTCTTCTTTCTCTAAAAGTGCTTTCAGATCATGTTTCTCAACCTGTAATCGCTCGACCTTGACATTCAATAACTTGTTTTCACTTTGAACTCTATCTGCCAGACTTTTGAGTTTCTCATTATTAGATATTATTTGTGAAGCTTTACTACTTAAGGCGAGGAACTTTCTTGTCATCTCTTGAAGTTTAACTCCTGTTTCTGTTTTCTCTTGATTCGTATCACTTAATTGCTCTTTTGTCGATTCTAGTTGTTTAGTCAATATGTCGTTGCTATTTTTTAGAATAGAAACTTGTTCTTCTAGGTTTGATATTTTGTCTAAATTTTGTTGATTTACTGCAGATAGAGAATCATTAGACTTTTGTTGTTCATCTGTCCTTCTATGCAGTTCATCAAAGTCATGTTTTATTGTGTCACATAGAGCTTTTAACTTGTGATATTCTCTTAATTGAAATTGTAACACTTTTATGGTTTGATCCTTCTCTTCCAAATGTTTTTTCAGTTCATCAATTTCATCTTTATATTGTATTAATTTATTAGATAAATCCTGGTTAGTAACTGTGGTAACCTTTAGTTCTTTATCTAGCACTGTACATGAAGTCAGTTGATTTTTCAAGTCTTTCTCATATTGCTTAATCATGTTCAACAGCTTCTTATACTCTTCACTGTACTTTTTACCATCTTTTAGATGCTTTCGTGTCAAATCTTCAAACACCGTCTGCAAGTTATTGTAATTTTGTGCTTTATCTTTATACTCCTCCAACTTTCTTTCAAGCTCATCTACTTTATCTTCAAGTTTCTGAAAAAAAAAAAAAAACAGAATATTTCTTTATGTACAGTAAGTTGAAAGCTGCATTTAGTAACATTTCTACAAATATTTCTACTGATTAGTTATATTTCATCTCGAATGTACTACATTCCCAGCTGAGATATACAGTATATAAAACAATATTGAACTTGTAAAGTGTACATGTAAACTATACACAATTACTCCCCTTTGCCAGTAGCAGTTCGAAATTTTTGTAGTTTACATGGTACAAGAAACTGAAATAAGGAAATAGTGTTAGTGGGTTGCACTGTATAAACATGAGTAACTAGTTGAAAACGGCCTGAACCAAAGTTACCTAACAGCCATAAATAAATTCTAATTCAGAATTTAAATATAATTTGGAGAGATGCAAACAGAAAATCGAAAAAAAAAAATACGATACAGAACTCTGGTACAGAAGATAATACTACTACTACTAATAATAATAACAATAGCTACGTGACACACGGAAGAATTAAGTGAAATACTCTAATTGTTAACACGGACGGCATAGTTGGCAAACTTTATGAACATCGACTTTGAAAGATGTTGAAGTTGCTTTTACTTTCTCGGATGACGATCTCATAGTTGTTTCATATGGAGAAAGAGAGGTAAAAGCCCATTTTGCCAAGGCTGAAGAATATGGAGGATGCAGCAGCAATTTGACTTATCTAGACAGTTCAGATCTGGGAGAATACATTATACCGGTATCGTATCACCAGGGCTCGAAATAGACCGGAAGTTCTCTGTTCCGTCTTGTTAGACAAAACAGGACAACATGTTAACAAAGGTAAAGCGTTATGTTTGGTGAAAATTTCCATTTCGGGTGCTTCGTATCACTCAAATCAAGACTAAATTCTTCGAAAGAATTGCGGAACAGGTCTATGGCTAGTTCATGCTGCAGCCGGAATTTCATCTATAATCTGCGAATGATTTTTAAGCACCAAACGTTAGACTTCCAGATTTCGTCTTTGATTCTCAACGCTCTAGTAGTTCTGTTATGACCATAGTGATTGAAGCTACCCCTTTCTTTCATGAAACGTTTAGGCCACTTAACCAATTCACTACATTGTTTGCTCATCATGCACCGCATTTTGTTTAAACTTTGGACGAAATTTAATGTTTATAAGGCACTCAAATTCTTACATCATAGAATTCGCAACGACCATCGTATAATACGTGACAAAACCTTTTGTCTCCAGAACTATGCCTGTCAAGTGACGTCTTGCTAGCGATATTATGTGACTCCGTAGCTTTAACTCTCCATGACTTTTAACTTTCACAACTTTGCAACACGCGAGCTCCCAAACCCAAACGCTCTAGGCAAGACTCAGTTTCATTCATACCTTTCGTATTTTCATCTACAAAGTGCAAGTGCTCTGGGGGTGATTCAGAATATCCTATCCTAAAAGTAAAAGGGAAGCCGGAAACCGTTTTATGATATCTGAATGACTATTAGTGTGGTTGCTTAGAGCAAATATTAGCCAGAATCGTGACATGCCAGATTAAAGCGACAGTTTTTGCATAGTCCTTCTATACCCTCAGTACAATCAATTTGTAGGGAGGTGCCCGATTGTCGGGTTCGCCATCTTGAAATAAGATGCCATTTTTATTTTCTTCAAGGTTTTACGACTTTTCTTCAGATACCACTGATTATCTCCCCCAGTGTTAGATTTTACAGCAAGAAGTGTTCAAATATCTTATTTATCATTAAATTCCCTACAACTTGAGCCCAATACGGCTTTTGTAGCTTTTATAGTTTTCGAGGTACAAGCTTTCAAAAATGTGATTTTTTTGTAAATTTTCGACTTTTCTTAAAAAAATGGTGATTATTTCCCCAATGCATGGTAGAGTTTACAGCAAAAAGCGTTCGATTAAGATCTATTTCAAATGGAATTTTCTACAATTTGAGCCCAATACCGCTTTTGTAGCTTTCATAGTTTTATTTTGTATTTTGTAAATTTTCGAATTTTCTTTTAAAAAAATCACTGATTATTTCCCCAACCGTAGAGTTTAAAGCAAAAAGTGTTCTAATACGTTTTATTAAAATGAAATTACCTACAATTTCAGTACAATGCTGTACCGCTTTTGTAGTTTTAATTGCTTTCGAGATACAAGCTTTCAAAATTTTGACATTTTGTAGGTTGCTATATGAACCTGTAATACCGGTAGTTTTTTTTTTAAAAAATATACCCAGTGCAGTTCTTGTCCGAACTGTGGCTTCCTTCAGGTTGCGTCTTAAACAGACGGCGTGAACTCGATCCGCTTTATTATTTTCTGACAATAGTACAAAATTATTGACACAGGTATACAAATAGTGAGCAATAGATATCTGGTAGTCTACGTGGCAAATACGTCGATTCATAGAATACACTACAGCAATGTTGTCGGACATAATAAGCACTTGTTTAGGATACATGGGAAGGACCGCCACAGCTGCAGCAAGAAACTCGGTGACAAAGATAGGATATGCTTGAGAGAAGCGAGTCACAAAAAGTTCGGTACAATCAACTGCGATGGATATAGGTGTGTCATCCACAAACACAGTAGTACGGACAAAGTCGGGTAGAAACAAATCACTAGGCACTGATAAAGTTTTCTTAAGTTGAAGCATTGTCCAATGAGGAAATATATTTTCGGTGAGAGCAGGCACTAACGGAAAGCTCAACAATGTAGTGGATCGGCCCAACTGATGTAGCCAGCGATGACTTTGAAGACGGGAAGAGGCTACCGAAAACAGTCTTGAGGCAAAGCGCAAAATATGAAGATACTTAGGCAATATAAATACTGATATAGTTATTGCTGACCCTTTAACTTCTACCCCAATATCACACAAACGTCGAAAATATGTGGATTAAACGTTAGTACCGAAAAGTTATGTTAACGTTGTAAATGTACCGAAATGTCCGCCTGTTGAACGGCTCATTTGACGCTGAATAATGGTTGAGAAGAAGCGATGAAGAAACGGATTGAGTTGGCCAAAACAGAGCAAGAATGCTGTCTATTGGTATACACACATTTAGTTTCATTTTATACGTTGCTTTCATCATGATATACGGTGTTAATTTTACAACAGTAAATAATCGCAGCGGCTGCTGTGTGGTTCGAACACAGGAACGCCCTGCACTTCGCGTTGGTAGCTTGACGCGTTGACCACTTATCCACGAATCCACAGGAGAGTACACTATTCTTTTACTGTACTTAAACACGTACCTTGTCTAAAATTGAAAACACGTCACATTAACGCAATATCAAAAAAATTCTATCTTCGTTGAAATATGGTTTAAAATTAAATCTGTCTTCGACGTGCATATGAGAACATAAAAATTAGTTTGTGTCATTCAATTCGTTTTTAATTATTTTTTTCTTTTGACATAACATTAGTGAGAAACACAATAAACAAAATCGATACCATAGTTGAAAATAACATTGTGAATACACGTTGTATTAACGCCTAATCAAAGCAATGACGTCTTTGTTGAAATATAGTTTAAAACTAAACGTATTTTTTTTTCAACCGATAACTGTTAATCAACGAAATGAATCTAATATCAACGTTGAAAACACGTATGTGTGCTACGGGGTAGGAAAAGGTTTCCTTAGTAGACACTAATACAGTTTTCTTAATATTAACTGCAAGTTTAGAGTTGCATAATATTGTAACGCTCCACGTGCTTCAGCACGCGTCGCTCGTAATCAAAACAAATATGATATTGATGTGTATTAATTGTATATTACGAGTGTTACAACATAAACAAACAAGTGAAAACGTAAACAGTGCAGACGATAACTTCAGTTTCGTCAGGAATCCACCGATGGAGCTGCTACCGGCACGGAGGAGGAGTCAGCAACATCACCAAAAAGAGGTCTATAAAAACCCGATGCACCAATATAAATTATCACTTCCCCAGGTGATCACTTCTCTCCTCTTTCCCTGTACTCAGTTGCAGTCGGACTGGTACGCTCATTCAACCTGCACACTCAGTTGCTGGCGGACTGGTGTGCGATTCCCAACCTGCTCACTCACAAGTAAAGTACCCGAAGTGAGGTCTCGAGTTGCTCATCAAGTGATACCTTAAATTGAAGCTAGTGACGAGTATAGTACACCAGTGAAATCCTAGCTGCAGAGCTCCAGAAATAAAAAGGTTATGGCGGGTCAAAGTTCAAAGAGAAAGCGAATTGTATTGGAACAAGTCACAACGAAAGGCAGAACAAAAGTCAGAAGGACATGCGTTTGAACTGAAATGCGATTCATTTGAAGGAAAGAAGCACGTACATAGTACTAAACATTGATACAATCAATACGTAAGTCGTCAATGAAGGCGTGTGATAAGCAGATACTTTGCTCACAATGAGCACACTTGACAAAAGAGATGTTCTCACATGAGGTCTGTTAACACTCGTCACGTATATTAGAATCAAAACAATAATCCAATGGAGAAATCCAGGGCTCGGGCTCCTCATCCAAGTAGCCGCTATTGTAAAACGCAAACCTGATCATGTTGCGAAATCGTGAGGCGCTCGCTGAATTGGAAGAGTGAAGGACTGCATTCGTAAAATGTTATCCCGATGCCAGAGATTAATTTCCGAGGAAGCGATAACTGTGTCAGTAATGAACCTGATAAATGATTTATATGGACGGAAGAAGTAAACATCAAGTGGTTGGATGAAACCAGTGCAACCACCAGGAATTAAACGTTTGAACAGTGTTATATGATTAGGGCATAATTCATTTGATACGTTATCATCCTTATTTGCACTCCATGAATCCAGCAAAAGCAAGACTTTATCACGATCGACAGGCAGGCTATTCCAGAATACAGAATAAAACTCTTTTAAATCACTTTTGTTCATGTTTGCAGTCTTTCCTGGATGGGACACTTTGTTATCGGGATCTTTTTTCTTATTTTCTGGAAATTGACCACTGGATTCGGATACAAGAACGTACATCGGACGCAATATTTCACCATCCATGAAATAACCGGCATGATCATATATGAATGAGTAGTAGCACTGACTGATCCAATTGCACCTCTTACAACCACCGTACCTTTAGTCCTATGAGTCTTGTATGCATGGAGTTCCTTGTCAAATCGACTTTGATCAGCATTTAATACTTGACGAGGATTCAGGTCTTCTAGTAACATAAGTTCTTTCATGAACATAATAAATGTCGTAGATAAGTGATGTAACTCAGCCTCTTTTGATTTCCACGTTTTGCTAACCCTATGCGTGATAGAACGACTGACGATATTGTTTCTCTTTTTAAAATTAGACAGCCAGTGACGAGATGCCTTGAATTGTAGAGTATTATCCGGATATAGCTCTTTACTTATCTGAAGAGCCCAAAAGCGAAGAGTCTTGTCGTGTATAATTGTACATCTCTCGACCATTTCTTTGAATTTATCGTGAACTGCTGCATTAAGTTTCCTATAACTGGGTTTTTGCCTTTTTTTTTTCTCATATTCAAAGAGGATGTTTTTCGATTGAATTAATCTATACTGTGACTTGACAGATGAAAATTTGCTTCGTTTCTTTTCCGGGTTCTCATTGTGTGTCCAAAACATGTAAATTGCTTCTTTATAATCATCGTCCAAGATGTGTTTTTGTTTTTTTTGGCGAAGGCTGATATTCTTCACCTGAAGAAGCTACAGGTGTCGGAGACCCTTGATGTGTTTAAGAACCTTGCGATGTACTTGGCATTTCCTCATCAAAGACGTTATCACCGTAGTCTCCATCATCGCTTTCATTACCGTCACCAGCAAATCCAAGAGTTCTAACTTCTTCTATGATTTCCATCTTGTCCTCAAGTATCTCCACTATTTGTTTGTACAATGAATCTTCATACCTATTCATTCTCCTATTAACAAATCCATATTTCTCATACAGAGCATGAACGAGAGCACCTGCTTCCATTTACTGGAACGAAAAGAAAAAAGACCTTTTATTGACATCAATAACAGGAGCAAACATGCACAAGGACATTCATACACGAATAAAAGACAGCGGGGTATCAGGCAGAGAGAGGGATATCATTCTACACATTACATTAATTGGGAGCAACGTACGACGTATTACCATCGGGATAATCAGCAAAACATAGACATCAAAAGCAGCTAAATTCGCTTTCTATTTGAACTTTGACCCGCCATAACCTTGTTATTACTGGAGCTCTGCAGCTAGGATTTCACAGGTGTACTATACTCGTCACTAGCTTCAATTTACGGTATCACTTGATGAGGAACTCGAGTCATCACTTCGGGTACTTTACTTGTCAGTTGCTGGCGAACTGGTGAGCAACCTAATTGACCCTGTGCTCAGTTGCTGACAGACTGGCACGAATAACCAGGCACTCAGTTGCTGTCGGACTGGTGCAACACCTATCCTGCTCTCTTCTACGAGGCCTACACTCAAGAAGACGACACCAGAAGAGTTATAATATAATTCTTTAAACTTGTAAAATTACTTTGGTACGAATCACTATTTTTAGTAACGTAAAGGACTTATATAATTTTCATAATAAAACTGGTAATGGGCAAAACCACATTCCCGTGTATCTTTGCCTCTACCTATACTTCCCATAGAACAACAGGGTGTTCCTAAAGGAACATTACGTGGTGTAGGCACCGCAAGACTGGGCCCTCAACCTCTTTATAATTTAGTTGATGTTTGGGTGCATCCTTTCGGCGACCCAGTGCAGTACGAAGACCCCATTCCTGATCCGCCAATACAACTCCCAGATCCTCTCGCCGACCCTCTACTTGAACTTGACCTTCACCAAGATTTACAGTGGCATCTAGACGAGTGATCTTGTATTTGGCCCAATCTCGCAACGTCGATGTTCTTCGCGACCTTCGAATCTAAGAACCCTGGAACGTATTATCGGATGATTGGTAATTCAGGACATAACTCATTCAAGATCTCAGCAAAATCCAGCCTACACCTTATGTGGACCATCCAGAAGACGGTCCTCCTCCTGAAGATGAACCAGGGACGCCCGGAGATTCTGCTTCGGACAGAGACCACTCTGGAGATTGGGACGCTTTCCTTCTCCAGTTCTACAGTTTGCCGAAGTCTCTCAATTCTGAGATATTGAAACCTTTTCGCCCCTTGGGAAATTGGTCACCGTAACGCCTTTATATCATACTCGGACGGATAATTGTCCCTTTGCCATGCGTGGCATTCTTCGTGTGCTCTTACCAATTCTTGAGGACATGTCGTCAGCAGACATCTGAGAAGTTCCTCCCCACTTAATAGTGAACTCCTTTCCAGCTTTTGTGGTCGATAAACTAGAGGGCAGCGGAAGGGTAATATACGACTGCCATGATTGGACCTCCTGTAATTGTCCCTTCCCGTTCACTTACAACGCGTCATGGACTTGGTGAACCAAGTGTCAACAGAAACTGTTTTTGCCAAAATTTACCTCAGAGACAGTTTCTACCACATTACCTTGGCCGCTTATACACGCCAATTCTTCGGTATCAAATGTGACAAGAGATACTTTCTTTTTACGAAGTTCCCAATGGGATGGACATTATCGCCATTGTTAATGCAAACGGCCATGCGAAAACAAACTTCCTTCTCAGTGATGTGTGCACATGTCTTGTGTATTATGATGACATACTCCTTTTCGGCTCAGTGTCACAAGTGAATCACGCAGTGTTTATACTATGCAATTCTACACTTGCAGTTAATATTAAGAAAAGTGTATTAGTGCCTACCAAGGAACTCGTTTACCTAGGAGTCAAAATGTCAACAATAACTATGCCAGTGTCTATTTACCCTAAGTATCTTCATATTTTGCTCTTTGCCCCAACGCTATTTTCGGTAGCCTCTTCCCGTCTTCGTAACAGTCATCGCTGGCTACATCAGTTGGGCCGATCCGCTTACATCGTTGAGCTTTCCTCTAGTGTCTGCTCTCATCGAAAATATCTTTCCTCAGTGGACAATGCTTCTACTTAAGAAACATTTATCAGTCCCTTGTGATTTGTTTCGACCCGACTTTGTCCGTACTACGGTGTTTGTGGATGGCACGCCTATGTGCATCGCAGTTGTGTTGGAAGATGGTACCGAACTTTTTGTGACGCGCTTTCATCAAGCATAGCCTATCTTTGTCACCGAGTTTCTTGCCGCAGCTGTGGCGGCCCTTCTCATGTATCCTAAACAAGTACTTATTATGCCCGACAACATTGCTGTAGTGTATTCTATGAATCGACGTATTTGCCACGTAGACTACCAGATATCTATTGCTCACTATTTGTGTTCTGTGTCAATAATTTTGTACTATGTCATGTATTGTCAGAAAATAATAAAGCGGATCGGGCTTCACGCCGTCCGTTTCGTTTGCAACCTGAAGCGACAACAGCCAAAAGGATCCCGGTGGGAGGAGCATGGGGTATGTTATCCCATGATCACCTATCGGGGTCTCAGTTGAGTTGTTGATCTCGTCAGAGCAGAAGCAGCACGTGCGTGTGGTTCGGATTGATTGAAGCGGCAGATTTCCCATAGTTCTTGATCTAAATACTTGTTACCATACACAAAAGCACTGAGAAGCTACTTAGTAAACATCGACAAAAATAACGATAATATTAAAATCTATAAAAAGTCTAACCTTTAAAATCTTATATCACGTAATATATTAAAGATATAAAAGCGGTATTGTACTCAAATTGTAGAAAATTTAATTTGAAATAAAACTTAATCGAACACTTTTTGCTGCAAACTCACCCATTTTGGGATATAATAAACGATTTTTAGAAAAAGTTGAAAATTTACAAAATAATCAGATCTTGAAAGCTTTTATCTCGAAAACTATGAACGCTACAACAGCGGTATTGGGCTCAAATTGTAGGGAATTTAGTGGTAAATAAGATATTTGAATGCTGTTTTCTGTAAATTCTACCATTAGGTGAGATAATAATCGATTTTTGAAGAAAAGTCGAAAAAACTTGATTAAAATAAAGATGGCGGACCCGAAAATAGGGCACCTTCCTACAAATTGATTGTACTGAGAGTATAGAAGAACTATGCAAAATCTGTCGCTTTAATCCAGTCTGTCACGATTTTTTCGCTAAGCCACTACACTATATTAGGCTAAGAATGCAGTCAACATCAGTAGCAATCTAGTGACATCTTCTCTTTACCGCGTTTGCTGTAAATAGCCTTTCCAAATCGTTGCTTGGCAACTCCGTGCGTGCTGCTTGGTAGACCGGGGTTCATTTTCAATTTATGTAATTATTCTTTTACTGAACACTACTATGTGATCATATTAAGTATTAATAGGCTTCCTTCAGGGCTACCAATATTTTGGAAAGTCAACCCAGGATACTTTAACTATATTCGTAATCATAAACATTGGTAATTCGGTACCGGTAAAAAAGGTAAATTGCTTAAATATCTTGTCTGAGTGCTTCAAAATTTACTCTACAGGCATCTTATAAAAACTTAGTACTCATTTTTTTGGTTAAAGGAAAATTGCACACATAAGACCATAGCATATGTAGTCATTTTAAAAACAGAGAAAAACAATAATAATATTTAATTGTTATTATAAATAAGCCCATAAAGTAATAGATATCGCAGTTAGTATAATTTATTAATATAAGCAGTGGTGATATTCAGCAGGTTCACCCAAGCCTGTTGTTAACATTTTGGTTGCTACGCTGAACCGGTTGTTAAATTCATTGAATAAATGATTCAATTCATACAGTACACGGAAAATAATTGATTTAATTCAATTTTTTCCATTGTGAGATGGACTAACAAACTTACAGCGCCGAAAGAATCCGTGTATGGATTATGAAATGCGTGTCCTGTCCAGGTAGAGCAACATAAAATGTTTGGAAAGCTTATCTAGCCCTATAGTTTTATTTTAGACAAATGAAAAAATAGGAATGTTGCCTTGCTTTAGACAATCTAAACCTTTAGGAAGATCTTGCCTTGATGACTGACATTTTGGAAGAGATGCCACTGCTCTCGATGTCTTTTGGAAATAAATATACTGCCACTATGAAAGCTGAATGACTGAGAAGAATGTCTACGATAGTGTCCTACTTACTGAGTGAAACTGAAGGTAAGGACAAAGTCGTACTTGAGGAAACTGTAACTCCTAACACCTTTAAGACATTCAGTTCTGAAGGAGTAAAAAGTTCAAGAGTTTGCTAAGGGACCAGAGACTCCCGAATGTCATTGGCAACATGGAAAGTAGACATGGAGCTGGAGATCGTCACAGCCATATATCAAATCTATTTTCAGTATCTACCTTCTGGGCTTCTGACATGATTATTTCACTTTAGATGGACAAGATAAAGTGATTACGTTTGACACGTGTATCAATGATTTTAGAACCTATATGGATAACAAAAATTTAGGAGATGATAGCGCGCATTAAGCGACCTGAGCCTGAGATGTATAAAAGCCATACATAAAGTCAAATTGCAATTCATTGACACAGAAAGCTGTAAAAATGATCCATATATTAGTTTAGCCAATGAAGAACAAGCATTTACTGCCACATATATATATCTATATCTATATCTATCTATCTATCTATCTATCTATATATATATATATATATATATATATATATATACAGAATGTTAGGAACACAAGTCGTTAGACTGATATCAGTCAGTAAAGTATGTCAGGATAATTCTTACGAGATCTGTCACCGAAAAGTCCGTTCCCTGTCGAATCTACCAGGAGGTCTGTGTATTAGCACTTTGTCTTCATGGCATACCACCTATTTTCAATCCATTTGTGCTACGTCTTCCTCTCTGTAACAAAGATCAGTCATTGGCAGAAATCTAAGATAAACTTCCTGTTGTAATTTACAGGTATGTTAATATTAAGTGAAACCCATTATTAAGTGCTTTAATATTTATTTTCTGTATGCCATTCTGTGCGCAAGGATTTTAACATTTTTTCAAGGGCAGAAAAATTTAAAACTCCATCAGTGTTTTAGCACATAGACCTTATAGTATTTCAGTCAATTTTAAGTCTGTGATGCTTATCTAAAACTGTGAAAAACAGATGAATTTTCTCCAGGAATTTCAGAAGTGAACGTCTATTCTTCAGACAAGCATGATTATGCCTGGATGTATACGAAATGTTGATTTTAATGTTCACAAGAAGTCAAAAGCAGGTGCAAGCTGAATTCAGTGCAGCTTTTTCAGGTAACCATTTCATAAAAATTGTCATATACAAGAATGACGACTCTTGTGAAAAATCGTCTAATGAATCAGAGTGATACATTTGTTTCATCTATATTTGGTTAGGAAAAGTTCTGGTTAATAATTCATAATGTCACTAAATAACCTACCCACTATCATCAAATAACCTATCATTATCACCAAATAACCTTCCCCTTTAGAGTTGTTTTCATTGTTTATTAATTACTGTGTGTTTAATGTATCTGGAAACATTGCTCAGAAGGATGATTCCAAATTTTGTTATTTTCCTTATAAAAAATCATTTAATATAAAAATATCACCAAATTACCTTACCTTACCGTTTAAGTAACGGTATATATATGCAGATGCTTATCAGAATAATGGAAACACCTGTAGTTGGCAACACGTCAGATGTATGGGTTGGCAGTGGTGTCGTGGCGACCGCAGCGCCGGACTGCTGGTGGTGGTGTGTTAGGTCGGTCTCCATACTACGTCAGGCGTCGTGGAACAGGAGTGTGCAGTGGCTGAAGCAGACGGAGGTAGTGTAAAATGGGAGACCTCTCAGAGTTTCAAAGAGGGCAAATTGTTGGTGCGCGGTTATGTGGAGTGAGTGTGACGGCAGTGGCTAGTGTGTTAGGTGTGTCGCCAGGGACAGTGTCGAAGGTGATGACGGCCTACACAACACACGGGAAAACCACATCGGGGAAGCGGAACAGTGGGCGGAAGAAAAGCATCAGTGACAGGGCACGCCGGGTATTAAAGCGCATTGTCACGCGGAACCGTCGTGCCACTGCGGCGCAAGTGACGGAGGAACTCAATCAGCACCTCCCCCAACCTGTTTCGACAATCACAGTCCGCCGCGAATTACATGACATGAACTTACGGGGTCGTGTTGCACGGGCCAAACCTCTCATCAGGGACCAGAACGCTTTAGCACGCCGCAAATGGTGCCGCGACCATGCAACTTGGACCGTTGACGACTGGAAACATGTGGTATGTTCGGATGAGTCACCATTCACCCTATTCCAAACCACGGGCCGTGTTTATGTGTGGAGAACGCCCAAAGAAGCGTATGATCTGCAGTGTCTCCGCCCAACTGTGAAACATGGCGGCGGCACGGTGATGCTGTGGGCCGCAATATCATGGTTTTCATTGGGTCCTGTGGTCACACTTCGCGGACGCATCACTGCCAACGATTATGTCGCAATTTTAGGAGACCACTTGCATCCTATGGTCCGGATGTTGTTCCCGGACAATGACGCCATATTCCAGGATGATAATGCACCCATTCACACAGCTGGAGTTGTTGCAGCGTGGTTTGAGGAACATCGGGATGAAGTTCAACACCTCCCCTGGCCCGCCCAATCCCCAGATCTCAACATAATTGAACATCTGTGGTCCATCTTGGAAACACGACTCCGGCGACGATTTCCACCTCCATCCTCTCTCACAGAACTGGCCGATGCCCTGCACGAGGAATGGTGTAATATTCCACTTGCTACCATTCACGACCTCTATGCCTCCATCCCACGTCGCATCAAGGCTGTTCTGAAGGCGAAAGGTGGCCCGACACCATATTAATCTGGTAAGTTGCACTTTCGTTCAGGTGTTTCCATTATTCTGATAAGCATCTGTATATATGCATATATTTTATACATGAAAGAAAATCACTTTTAAATAAAATCATAATCTCCGCAGCTTTCAATTCAGTATTAATTTACAAATTTTCAATCCAGTATTAAGTAGAGTTACTTCATTTATTTAAGCTGCTGCCAGTGATATTCTTCAGCAAAGTGATTGCAAATTTTTGTGGATTTTCTATTCTACGTAATTCAGATCTCGTAAAATGATGAAGTATGCGGAAAAATTTAAGCGCCAAAGCCTTGATAATTATATTTTCTTTTGCAACAGAGAATGGTTGTCACTTCGGTTGAATATCACCACTAAGTATAAGTTATTATTATAATTAACTTTATTATAATTTTACAATAATTTTGGCAAGTCTCAGCCGAAAATTTATTTAGATAACATAAAACTCCGCTAGCCTGGACACAACACAACAGGAAATCCTGCAGCCCTAGCACCCTCTTTTATAGTATTTTCAAGATTGTTATTGTACATGCTTGGTACCTCAGTTTACTTCTCCCAGAAAACAAAGCCCTTTTATCATTTCACCCACATGTAATGCCGATTAAGCGTTAGCGAGTGAAAGGGAATTAGTTAAAGCCAGGTTAAATTGTTTATTATTATTATATACAAACGATTCAGCTGTTGGATGTTTGCCTTCACCTGCTTTCGGTGGTGTAGACTGGCATGACCGGAATATAACAGCAGTGGATAGTTTTCTTGTTCTAGCCTGGCAGCCTCCAGCTTCAAATAATATTTATCATTATTTTTCAATTTAAAGACAATTTACTGTGATTTAGCGTATTAACTACTGTGACAGTTATCAATATCTTCAGCGTACTTTTCCGTGTTAAGTATCTGTATCTTCAGAACTATTCGATTTTGCTTACTGCGTATAAGACGACGCATTTGGAGTCTTTGGATGCTTCTTTCCTGAACACCAAGTTTTCAATACGGTCGGATTTCCAAGTTAAGCGAACAATACTTAGCTTTGTAACGATTTGATTTTCTCAACACCTCTTTTAGGCTTGTCTTCCTTACAAGGGAGGGTCACGATAGTTGTCGCTGAGATCCTAATTAAACATAGTGCATCTGATAAAGGATGGTGAGATATGGAAAATACCAAAATTTAAGGTGCGATGGACAAGGTGAGGCGAAGCTAGGGAAGGGGGGGGGGGGGCGAAACTACGAAATTCACAGAAGTTAAATATAGGATATATCCACAGTATTTCAGAACAAAGGGTGGAACTTTCAGGAAGTGATTGCTGGCATCAAAACAAGTAAAGAAAGTTCCTTTGAACAAGGGTGAAATTTCGCTTAGTTTTGGAGATACAGCGTTTCCAACTTTGAATCCAAAATCGACCCCTAGTAATGGGAGGAAGTGAATAATTCTCAATAAGTCAGAAACGAGCCATTGAATCAAAATTCTGTTTCCGGAAATTTGTTTCTAGCAACATGGTGGACATCAGGATTGAAAACACGATGTCACCGGTTTGTCAGTGTTGCCAACTAGGTATAAAGTTTAAATTTTTCAAATAGCAGTACGTCGTGTTATTGGATATATTACATCGTCTAGTAATGATAAACAACATACTTAAAGCACACACCACAGTGTTGCAAACTACGGATAAGACAGAGAGGTTTGCGCGATCTTATACAAACTACAGCTCAGTCCATCTGAAATCGTCCAGTTTGGTTAATCGACCTCTTTCAAATAATAATAATACTTATATTCCTTATATTAGAATAGTTTAAAACGGATATGCTTTTATTTCTATCCCAATCTATTAATTAATGACCGCCATTTTTGCAGTAGTTTACAAAAAAAAAAAGTGTAGTATCTCCGTACTGGTTTATCATAGGACATTCAAACAGAAAAACATGTTTTTCCCTTTAAAGCTGCTTGATAATTTTAGTTCTCTTTATGATAAGTCTAAGGCGTAACTGAAGTGATCAAAATAATATTCAAAAGTGATTGTCAGAGGAGAATAAATTCCTGTTCCAGGGGGATTTTTCATACGGAGCGGATTGAATATCAGCGTTGATCTTTTGATGTTTAAATCTTCGCGCATTATCCAACGTTTAGAAAAGCCGTGAGGTGTCAGTGCTATCCGAGCGCATGTTGCGTCATGATCAGTATGCATTTAAATAACATTATTTTGTACGGTTCAGTTTGGTAACTCTCTACTTTCGACCGTGTCTATTACATGACTTCAGTGCTTGTTAAAATCCACATACAACCATACTCTAGATGGGATGGGATTCGAGCTCGCGACCTTGGAGACGCTGGCTTAATGTCTCAGACCACGCGACTACCTTGGTTGGCACGCAGTTATTTTAAATTATTATGAATCGGAAATGCAGGATCTTTACTATCGAAGAGAAGCGTCAATCAGTTCTGACCCTCTCTGTATCTCGAAGTTTCCATCTATCGTGAAATCGAAGCTCTCCAAGTCGAAATGTTCGATAAATCGAATTTTGTCTTTCCCTCTTTAGATTCGAATAGACCACAAAAGTCTTCCGTCAGATCCGGTTGGTTGCCATGGTAACCCACCACGTTTAAGTCTAAACAACAGTGAACAGTCGTTGGTTTATGGAGTTTCTTCGATAATAATAAATAATTCATCATGGGTATGTGCCTCATACCTGATTGCAAACATTACAATGAGAGAGAGACGTGTCATTCGGTTTAATATATTTGTATTTAACATTCACATATAATATACCGACATTCTGTTAACACCCACCACCTCAGTGATATTATATTTTAAACATAATAATTACTTGTGTCCTGAAATGATTGTATGAATACATATAAAACTTATTTATTTAAATGTAATTTTTATCTAGTTATTCATGCTTTGAGGAAGATATCATTACAGACAAAAATTGTCCCTAACGGACTTAGAACCCAGCATCTGTCGATTAGAAGCTACCACTGCGCTAACATGAACATACTTACCAAGCTCCTTCTGAGGAAACATGGCTGAATTTTCGGTGTTCAAGACAATGACATTCAAATACGTTGCAAATGCTGTTGTTTTGTCTCTCCTTTGTCTTGTTTATTGTACTATGAATGCGAAAAATATGTTTGCTGTCTTTGCTTTTATTGGAGATGTTCTTTTACGTATGGAAACGTAAGTGACAAAACCATCACGTAATATGGATAGTCTCGAAATACTGTATCATTATATATTTCAATGAATGTTACTTTTTTCTACACTTAATAACGTTTCAACATGTCTTATTGCACTTAATAGAAGACAAACACATTTGCACTTTTTTTTCCAATTGCGAAGGTTCACCGTACCTTTAAGGGCTCAAACCTGGCATGGATACCCGAACTAGACTTAGAGAATTTTCAGCTCACAACGGCCTAATCAATGCGGTCAGCCTTATTGGAATAGGCTGTACAGTAACGTACTTTTCAAATTTACAACATTGCTTTTATTTTGAACTGTACTGAATTGAATTTAATATATTTATGGCCTTGATGGATTTTGGGCTCAGGTCGAACTTTTTTTTTCGTGTTTTGTACTAGACTTATTATGTAGTTTTCTATTACAATGCTAACCCACGTTTTTCTTTCTTTTGTGTGACTTGCTATTGCTTTGATAGCTGGAAAATCCTAGCTTAACCCTATGAAGGAATAAAAGATACTTTTCAATAGGATTGAATCGTCCATTAATTGAGTTACCCTGCAACGTAGCTAACTACTGAAGTGCCCTCTACTGGTCTTTGTATTGCGTATAATGATTGAAAGAAAATAACAAATATCTAAGTTGAAGTGTTACAACTGATTAGGAAAACAAAACAAAAACCTGCGAAAAATGTAATCAACTTGGACGCATGTTTTGACTCGTGAGCGCGCTGCTAAAAAGGACACTGAAAAGTGGTATTTGACACCTACCGGTTTGGTGTGTTGGCAAGCTAATGCAGGGGTCCGGGTTCGATTTCACGAGGGATTATGTTTTATTTTTTTAAAATACTGTACAGTAACCTTTTTTATTTTTGTACAGACAGTACAGTATACGCGTTTTCAAACTATAAAAAACACTTACCATTGGTTAAGTTAGGATTTTTTTAAACCCCGGCGTTCCACTTGGTAATCCAACAGGAAAAATCACTATTAGTTTATCAATGTAAGGAAATATCAAGGCTAGTCGATTGGTTTAAACTAGCGTACTATTTGGGAAATTGATAGCCAGTTTTTTTTTTTTTTTTTTTTTAGAAATGTCGTCGACCCGAACAGTAAAGTAAATGTCATTATAATACTATTGAGATGTCTTACTTCTGAAAAATCACGAATCAGTTTTCTTCATGGCTCTATTCTAACACTGGACTAATTAATAAAATTTGGAAGTTTCGAATTAAAGTCCACATAAATGTATTTACTCCAGAAACTGTTTCCGTAAAATAAATGGACTAGTAACATATATATTACGTTCAGCAGAAGAACCGGTGGAACAGGGCCAACGTTCCTAGGTTGCCTTGTTGAAAGTAAACAACGCTGCGTGACGTCACTGAAGGCCAGATGAATATGCTGCAGTTTCTCTGTCCGCTTGTTTTCGGATGCTTTTTAAAGTGAATTCGAATGTTTATTTTTTCTTTATTGTGTGCTGCGAGTAAAGTTTTGTTTTCAATGTGTGTTTGCGTATTCTTTGACAATGCCGGGGACTTCATGTGCTGTTGCGATCTGTACAAATACAAGAACTAAGTTAAAGAAGGGTGGAAGAGATGTTTCTGCTCCAAGTCATACTTTCTTTGAGAAGGTTAAGAAAATAGAAAAAGTATTCACAGGCATCGTCGGAGAGGGCATTCCTAAAGCCAAAGGCGTTGTAAAGAGTATCTTAAAACGAATGGCCCGTAGACTGGATGGAGAAGACATTGACTCAAGTATCATGAAAACTTTCGTAAAACAATGTGTAATGAAATACAATAATGGAAAATCAATTAAGAAAAAGAAATTTTTGAAAGCGAAAACCCTCAAAAAGTTAGGTAAAGTATAATTACTTGGGTAGGCTACGATTCGCCGATTTTTTCAAGATGGTTTAGTCCCAGTTCACACATGCGGCGCGGGAGCCGTGCGGCAGCCGCACAAACAGTTCACACATGTTGCGGCTTGTCTGCGAACACTCTGCGGCGTTCAAGAACGAATCTCAGTTAAAAGAACTATCGCAATGGATGCGCACGTTCGTGCAATAGTATAAATAATTTTCTTAGGTATGAAATTTCTACTTTCTTTTTTTTATTCAAATTGAGAACATGCTGGTTTTAAAATAAGATCTGTGGTCCTGTTTCCAAACCGATATGTTTTTATTTAAAATGAAATAATGTTGATATTTCATTTGTATGAAAACTATTTCTCAGTGCACAAATAAAAACTGTTTTATTAATTTTAAGAAACCGTATTTTACAGTGCATTTACAAGCAAGAAAATTCGTAGACAATTCCATCCATATTATTATTATTATTATTTCATTGGAATATTCCCAGCATACAGTGAGAATATTGTACCTGCAAGTGTGGACATATGGGGAGGGGTTTTGCTGCAGGGTTGGCTGGTTTAAACCAATTTCTTTTTTTCTTTTCAAAATATCAATTGGTTTATTCCAATAAATATAATAAAAAATGCCACAAATAGTGTGATCTTAATGCTGACGATTTCACATGTTAAACCATTTACGATAATTTTATGTAATTTTCGCCTTTTAACCCGAGTTCGAGCCTGGTGGGGGACAATCTGTCTCATGTGCAAATCGAGTACTGGTTCGGATTCCACTTTGAGATGTTGCTGTAGGTCTTGTCCTTCATAACCTCGCTGCTGCATAAGAACATTAAGTAGAAACTTATTTCTATCCATGTGTAATATAAATAAATAAAACAAAGTATTGAAACAAAAAAAAACCTGTTTTTTGGGGGGGACGTTTTTGCCAACCCTGGTTTGCTACTATTATTTTGTTTAAGTTCATAATTTTTACTAGATTATTATTTAAAGGCTGACGTTTTTTATGTCCCTCTTCGACTCAAACTCTACCACTTCGAAGAACCTGTACTGGCCGATTTATCATTGTTTCCTAGATTAATATCAAAGAAGTTGAAATTGAAAATATACAGAACTGTCATTCTGCCGGTAACACTTTACGGTTGCGAAAGTTGTAGCATGACCTTAGCAGATGAACAGAAATTACGGATGTTTGAAATTAAGGTCTTGAGAAAAATATACGGGTCAAAACGGGATGAGATGACTGGAGAATGGAGAAGACTGCATAATAAAGAACTCCACAGAGTGTACGACTTACCTGATGTTGTAAGAATAATGAAATCGCGACGACTAAAATGGGCAAACTATGTAGCTCGGATGGGAGAAAAAGACTATATTCCATCTTGATTGGAAAGGCGGAATTAAAGAGACCGTTGGGAAGATCGAGACGACGTTGGGAGGACAATATTACAAGGGATCTTGGAGAAATAAGTGTCTGTAGTGAAAACTGGCTTGATCTTCCCCGGAGTAGAGCCCGATGGCGATCGTTTGCTACTGCGGCGATAAACTTGTGAGTTCCGTAAGCCATAGGGCAAATAAGTAAGTAAGAATAACCTGATTTCTCAATACAAAATAAGTTATCAATTTATACCTTTAATTATTCATTTTAATATTCGGTCAGACTTTATTTTATTATTATTATTGAGTTTATATAATTCTCTGCTTAAAAGAGAGAAAAATATTAAGAATCTCCATTTTTATAATTGAACAGTTGAGAAAAAAAGAGAACAAATTAAAAAAAAAGATTCCAAAAGAGACAAACCGCAGGCTCCCGTGCCGCTAGTGTGAACCATCCAATGCTGTGCAATGGCCCGTAAGGAGCTTGCGGCTGCCGCGCGGTCGTCGCACCGCTATGGGCGATGCGGCAGGTCTGCGGCACCGTCCCGCAGCCGCAGTATGTGTGAACCACTCCATTTATTTCAATGGCCCATAAGCTTGCGTGCGGCTGCCGCACGGCTCCCGCACCGCATGTGTGAACTGGGACTTATAGGCCTCCAAGTGAACCTTCCATTAAAAAAGGTAACGTGCCATACACAGTACCTCAAGGTGGTGTGGAAACCTGTGTATTATTATTATTATTAATGGGGATGTTGTGGGTTCGAACCCCGCTGCAGTCAATTCGGTACTTGTGAGTGCTTCATTAATATTACGATTGCATACATATGTTAGAGTGATTGCAGACTATTATTTCTTGAGTATTTCTTTTCCCTCGTTTATGTGTGTGTCAAAGGATATCTTCTTTCTTTTTATTAATTCGGGTATATTCATTTATTATTTGGGTACAACATGTTTATCAATTTTTTGAGGAATATTTAACATAAAAAAACAACAATAATATATATATTTTTTTTTAAATGAACGTATGTAGGCAAAAGTGGCTAGTTTTTAATTGTATTGGTATGCACGCAGGGAAAAAGTGGCCTTCAGTGACGACACGTGTGACGTTTTTTACCTCGCACTAGGCAACCTCTCCTTCAAGGAACCTTGGAACAGGGCTACGGTGTTGGACAAGGTGAGCAAATAAATCTGAAGAGGGTGAGTTCGAACCCCACTCCAGACTAGGGATGACCATTTCCGGAAGAATCATTTTCCGGTTTCCGGAAATCATTTTCCGGTTTTCCTGAAAATTTTCCGTATTTTGTTTTCCGGAAATTTTTTCCGTCTTCCGTTTTCCGGAAATTTTTCGTCTTCCGTTTCTCCGAAAAATTTTCCGTCTTCCGCTTTATCGGAAAAATTTCCGATTTCCGTTTTCCGCTTTTAAGAAAAAAAATCGTATTTTGTTTTCCGGAAAATTTTACATCTTTCGTTTCCAATTTTCTGGTTTTCGGAAAATTATTTTCCGTTTTTCCGGAAAATGTGACCATTCCTACTCCAAACCTCTCTTTTCTCGCTACAGGCTCTACCAAAGTTTTAAGAAAAAGGTTTGTAGCAAGTTTTGGTTTCCAAGTTTGTAATAAGTTTAGTATCTGTCAACTAGCAAGTTTGCTGCAA
The DNA here is from genome assembly GCA_022664845.1 of Lepisma saccharinum. Taxonomy (NCBI): domain Eukaryota; kingdom Metazoa; phylum Arthropoda; class Insecta; order Zygentoma; family Lepismatidae; genus Lepisma; species Lepisma saccharinum. Next base: position 23,588 of record JAGDQP010001749.1, on the reverse strand, counting down.
GATTGTAGCTAGTTTGCACCCTTGCAATGCCAATATTGTTGCAAACTTGCTGCAAGTTTTGAATGTGCTATCTGGGTTACTGCCTGTAGAGCGACTATTATTGACATTTACTGGCTGCAACCGCCCATTTACACACTGACGTGAAATTAACTAGTTTAGATACCTCCGATTTACCTTGCTTTAGGTTTGAATGAAAGTATAGATTCCAGGATATGCTGAACTGAAATTCCAACAATACATACTAACATTTGCGGCAATGCCCATTGCTGGCCAGCTCCCCTTATAGTGTATAAAAATACGTCGTGACTTACGTTTCCTCTAAATTGTGTGGCTGACGACGGGTCTTAATTACGATGGGAATTTCAATCAAATTTCTTCCTTTTATATATATATGAAGCTGTGTCGAATTTCCTTTCGTTTTCCAGATACAGGGTATCCAACTTGCAGAACAATATGGACTAGCAACAATGGCAAATGAAATGAATATATCTCCAGAAAGCAGAAATGATGGAATAACATAAAAGTTACTTTCCGGGAGTTAATTTGTATGAACATGGTTGATATTTGGAGCCAAAATGTGATGGTACTTGATTATCAGTGGTGCCAACCTACTATGTAGTACTGCGCCAGATTCTAGAATATTTGGTGTTCCCTAGAAACAGCAAACATAGCGTACAAGAAGCACAAAACGCAATGTCGCAAACTGTGCTGATTATACCAGGTTAACCTATATTGTAATATCTTGTTTGTAATCCATATGTCCATTGTACACGAGCAGGAAAAACGAAGCGGTTTTATCGGGAGGAAACCGCGCCTTCTAACAAAACCCATGCTTTTAAACCTAGGTGTTAAACCACGCGGTGAAAACGTTCGTGTAGACACGTGTACATTTAAAAGCATGGGTTTTGTTTGAAGGCTCGGTTCCCGCTCGTGTAGAATCGGCTTTATATTGTAATGCCACCAGGACCACTGAGACCGCCAAAGAACATCTACACATGATTCGCGTAACAGCGTTGGGCAAAAACTGATTTACATGCTGAAAACCTGAGTGTGATATAATGCCAGGCTTGAATATAACTTGCACCTTGCAGTTCAACTCAAGCTTCCCTTACACACTATTTCTAACTAACATTAACCTATTTTTTTACCTAACCTGAAGTTAGTGTTATGTAAACATAGGATGGATTATGAATCATTCCAAATTAGTTTGGTCAATTTAGACCGTTCAAGTACAAGATGAAAGCTATACTCAATTCTAGCGCCATATCCGAGAAAGTACCCATTTTGTATCATAACACGAATGACATTGGATTAATTGATTTATGTAATTACTCTTTAAATGGAAACACTTCCATTATACTCACTTCAGTTCAATTGAACGAAACACATTACTTTATTTCCATTCCGGTTCTGTAGAATCGTTCAATTACGTAAGAATCGATGTAGTAAACAATGTTTTCGTTAAAATGCTTTTTTAGTATTTACATTTTATGATTTCCATTGTTGTGTTTTCATCCTGAATAAATTAATTTCGTTTCTTTATACCAATATAAATTTTAAAAAATATTAAAAATATAAAAATAAGAAATATTTCAATTCATAATTAACAATAATATAATCGCCAACACTCACATTCTAAACAATCTTCTCATTAGAAAAACGAATTATTTTGAATTAACGGAGAGAGTCAGCATTCGGGATCGAGTGATTTAATATTTTAGTCTTAAATATTGAACGATGTAACATAATTAATAACAACACATTGAGCTCCTAATGTAGAGTAATGTCATAATCACCAAGAAAAGTGGAGGATTAAAATATCAGTGAACTTATTAATAGGATCGATTTGCGGTAGAAGTCGAGTTTAACCGAGTGCCTCAATTAGTGACCATGGGAACTTGGAGGTTAGGTAAGGTTAGGTGCCGTTATGTATCTTTACAGTATTTTTAAACAAACAAATGAAAGATAAATAACCATACCTAATCTTACCTAACCTCCACGTTTGCACGGTCACTAATTGAGGCACTCGGTTAAACTCGACTTCTACCACAAACGCGATCAAATCGATCCTATTAATAAGTTCATTGATATTTTAACCCTCCATTTTTCATGGTTACATTAATCTACATTAGGAACTCAATGTGTTGTTATTAATGTTACATCGTTTAAAATAGTCTATTTAATTAAATTTTACTTTTATTTTCTAATTATAGTTTACATTAATTGGTTTTTAACTAAATTCGGTTTAGTTAGGTTTGATAGTATATTAATTTCAGATTACATTCGATAAAAAAAATGCTTTCCAAGAAGGGACCGAAATCACCATCCAGTTCCAGTGATTCGATTCTAAAAATTAATTGAACCATTGGAAATGGATGGTGATTCCGGTTCCTCAGGAACCGAAGTAAATATAATGGAGCAGCTCCTTTGTTTCATGGAGAAGATACCTCACCTTAATTTCATGGTGAATCAAATAAGATACCCCACAATAACGGCACACAGTTTCGTCTCTCGAAGCATTGGCAATCTCCTTTGGCAAAGGATGTTTTGGAATGTGTCTCTCCATTAAATTTAGTATTATTTTCTTAATTGATATATTCAATCGTAGAATCCTACTTTAATGTCTGGGACATACATAAAGAATAATGTATGAGAATAGAGATTTCTTTTCGTTTGTTATTTTGTCACGGGACAGACATTTCATTTCATCATTTGAGCTCAAACCTTAGGTTTATCACCAGTAAGTGTTTTAGTTTAGTAATTTATTATTACGTAGTATGTTGATAAACTAGTTCGTTGTTAGGAGTCATTCGTTGTATAGAAGTTGTTTTCTATTTCCTCTCGTCAAGTCCATGTCCATGTCCATTCGTCGTTCATCTTCACTTTCTAATGATCACATCCATGTCCATTAGTCATCCTTCTTCACTTTTTAATACCGTATGTAATGACTCAATCGACAACGGTCGATTATTTCATATCGTCCTCTCTACCTTTCATTTTGAGGACAGTTATTTTCTTTCTTTTCTTCTTTAGTTCTCTTTTGTTAAGTCTACTTCCGCTCAGGAAATCATCTATTTACTGTCTAGACCGCAGTTTCCAAGTCGGGAGATCAAAGCAAAGTTGCTTTAAGGAATCGTACATTTCCGCATTGTCTAGGTCTCCAATTTGCCCACATTTGTGGAGATGCTGCTAATCCGAACTTTTGACAGGTCGCTATTTTCCCGCATTGTTTACTATGTGGTGCCTTTCACTAACTTCATTTTATTTCTCTTGTTTTAGCTTTTCTGCTTATTATTTGTCTTTCGTTTGCTTCCTTTGTGAAGTTTAGCTTCTGTTCACGTCCGGAGTCATTGTTAATCGTTTCGTCTGCTTTGACGTTAGGCCACGCCTCCTTCCTCACTTGAAGTAATCTGCTTTCTGGTTGGCCATCAGGAAGCTACGTAATGTGATGTACAAGTTACAAATGGCAATGGTGGCATAGATTGACTGCGAAATTGTCTGCTGCGATTGTTGAAAGTTTTTCAATAATTAACGTCGATGAGAAAATTATGCACCATCAAAACAAATCCAAACACGTAATAGGCATATATAACCATAGATTAGGCTGCTATCACCTCAATTTATATTTGAAAAACTGAAGGTGAAATATTCATAACGGAATTGCTGGAGCTGCTTTTATCTTGAAATAAACTGACCAGAAATATGATCGGAAGGTGATCGACGAATATGATATTTATTCTTGTGTGTGTGGAAGATATTTATTCTTTTCGTTAGTGTGCAATGTTTTATTGATGAATTCGAATCTTCGATTGTATTTATTTCATCTATTTATTATCGTGTAAGTGACCGTCTTGGGGTGTGTGAAGTCAGAGTCTATTTTCCCACAAATGTGTATGTCGGTTGTTTGTTTGTATGTTGCTGTCTGCAGTCATGGTATTGTGTATTTTTGCGTGGTTCAGCTATTACAGTTTGTAGGCAAGCTGGGCGTAGGATTTATCCAAATTTATCCTCTATTTCCTAGATCCTGCAAAGTGTTTTGACGTAAATTTAAATTTCGGAAACAATTTTTTTGGTACAGTGAAGTATAGCATCTTATTTCACCTCTCTTTAAAGCGATTTGAGATTTTTATTTATCATGCTTTCAGTTACCGAACTAGAATTTTTATCATCTTATTTAGAACAAACTTTTATGCAGTTATTTTCCGTGGACGGTATAGAAATGTTTATTAATTGAAACGTTTATGGTTAGCTACTGCTGACAGTCCGGGTATCTGAGCTCTTTCTCGTTTTTCGTTTCACCGTTTTGCTACGTATTGCTATACGAAAGAAATCGAAATTAACCTAACCTATCCAAACCCATTGTATTTGTGATCAAGATTTAAAAGCCCGTTTTCTGCATACTAGTTTGCATTAATTGTTTCGTTAAATAACTCGAAATATGACATTTAAGTTGTAAGCTCGGTATAAGTTGTGTTTACTATGCACTACTACTACTACTTTAGGATAAATTGATTAGGCGTGCGATTAGATTTATGTATTTTGGAAATGATTTGTTTAGGCAATCTGTTTGAAAGTTCAGGAATATGTTAACAAATATTTAGTAATGCTACGGAATATGTATTAGATTCTCAAGATTGTAATGTCGCATAACCAAAAGTTTCGGTTCAGTTCTTAGAAATTACACGTTGAAATTTTCTTCTTTAGCAAATGGAAATACTATAAAATTCGAAATGCTGTAAACATTGTTTTGGGCTCCATTTTGACGTTGAGCGTTTACGTAAATTTTATTTGTTTTGCAACATAGAAATTTGGAAGAATTGATACAATTTTACTCGGTCATTTGATACCGAATGCTGTTTTGGAAAGTATTTTTTTTTTACGATTTCAGTTGTAATATTCTCAAAATATTAATTTTATTGCATTTTAAGTACAACGTTTTCCTGCAGAAGGTTTATTTGAACAGTAGTTGTACACCAAAGTACTATTTAGTTTCTGCTTATTGGTGTTCCTGTGTTGGGAAGGTGCTCAAACTTTCTCGGTAATAGTCCACTTTTCCTGGTGAATCTAAAGTGAGTTTTGAAGTGAATTTCAGTTTGATATTTCGTTCTTGCGATTAGCGTAACGCGGAAAAATTAGCCAATACTAAAGTTTCTCTATCAAAATTCTTTCTTCATGTGTTAACTCGCGCTGGACAGATAGAGCATTGTACTGTCTTAGTAGCTAATGTTCGAGTGTCCGACCATCGGGTTCTCGCGTAGGGGGTAGAAGAATGTGTAGATCATACTTGTTAAACGAGATGTTGCAGTTTTGGTTTCGGAGGGTTCACAGACACATTGCCTCGGGACTAATTTTACAGTGCCAATGTACGTAATTCCGGTTACTGTCCAGGGACGCGATAGATTTTGCCTGGTGAATATTAGTTCGTATTTGCGTTTTTCTTTCGCGTTTTATTGAAAATGAGTTAGGTGTAGGCGAAGGGAGTGGTTAAGAATAAGGACTAGCTTCTAAACACAACACAGAAAGTCCTACAGAAAACTTGAAAAAATACGAGTTAATCGTGTGTGCAATAAAGGAAAACACCATACCTGACTTACCTAACCTGCACGTATCCTTGATCACTAATTTTATTAAATTTTCTAATGCGTTTATATATACATATATATATATATAAAAGAAAAGTTATTTTTCTTAAAGGAAAAAAAAATAAAGAAAACCACACCAGGGTTCGATCCCGGGTTCTCTGTATTAGCTTTCCTACATGCTACCAATACACTAAATTGGCAACTGAAAGCAGCCCCTCGGAAGTAATTTACTGTTTAAGGAGTAATGCGCCTGCGCGAGAATGGTCCCGTCTTAATAGGGTATTCTATGTTTAGACACTACTAGAATAAGGTGGATAGTGCTTAATGATAATAGTAGACTGCTTGATAACTTGATGATTATACCTCATACTGTAACTCTGTTATGGTAGCTCACTAAGAAAGCATTGTTAATGATTCTAAACTTTCTTTACGCTTCTGCGATTGTGTTTTAGCGCATGTTATCTTAAAGTTTTCTCCCATCCTCTTTCTGCATCGCTTATATGAGCCCTGGCTCTGAGGATGCAGAATTGGGATGATGTTTAGTTTGGCTTTAAAATGATTTCCTCTTTGAAGCACATTAATATCTACGTTGCATGTGACTTCTGATCATGTTTGAGCAAGTATGGTGGTTTAAGGTTCTTACTTTCCTGCATGCCTCTTCCCCCTCACTTTTATTTTTTCCTAGTGTATCAGATAATCTTCTGCTGCCGCCAACTCTCATATGTGCTTCGTATGCTACGACTAGCTATAAATAAGTTTTTATGGGTACGTCTTTCTATGGAAGCAGGGTAGTGATGGGTAGTTACCAGCCTTCGCTTCTTCTTCAAGTATAGATTCATGGATATAACTTTATAAGCTTTGTGCCCCAGTCTTTGGCTGGAAGGAGTTTTCTCCCCGGCAAGTATAATCCAAATTTTAGTATGTCCTTTTTCCCTGCGATGTCTTTTGTTTTTATTGGTGACCATTGCCATGAACTCTGATTCTTTATTAATCTTCGGATCACTTTCAGACCATGAAGTGAAATAGTTGTCTAGTCTAGCATGTACATGTTGCCGTTTTGATATATATCTTGCACTGTAGGTTGCATGATATGAGTTAAATCGATGTTAGTGCGTATTGGTTTCGAAGATGTTGCATCATCTGTGGTGGAGTGTGCGGGCGACGGAAGCGTTAGTAGTATGCACGCTGTTGTGCCTTGAAGCTTTAGTAGATTTGACTTTCCTTTAATTTTCTTAGAATGCTTTTTCTCCTTTTCTTAGCTAATTCTATTGAGTATTTTTGAAATTAAGAAAATTATAGAAAATTGTGGACCTTTTAGCAGATGCTTGAGTGAATTTAAGAGGGAGAACTGTATAAAACTATCGTATATAGCAGATAATCTATTACTCAACTGTAGTACGCTCTGATCCATCTCTGGTAATTTCTCTATGAGACATTTCACATCTTGCATTAAATATTCCTGCATATTATATTTATTGAGGTGATTGATCTTCCATAGATATCATGTCATTTTGGAGAATACTGTTTTTCCAATTGGGAAACAGCAAGTTCATATCCTCTCGTCCCAAAATTGTGTAGGGAAATGTATATTGTCATACATAGAATACGATGTTAATTGTTTGACTATCAAATGTACATGGTATTGTCACTTTTGCGAGAATCGGCAATATTCCACCTGCACGTTTAATTTCAAATCTCTTGCTGTATTTATATCAATTATATTATAAGGAGCTTCCATGTATATCCGAACATCTATTTCGTTTTCTAGAAGCTTCGATGATATTACTAGCTTATCATTAGCGTTGAGAGTACTTGCTGGTTTCCCTTATATGTGCTCACTGCCGTAACAAAACTCTTCGGCCCCCCAGTGCAATAGGGTATTTTTGGGGGCCCCCAATTAGCAAACATATTTTTTAATGTAATAGTAAAAGCAACAAACACACAGAGAAATACATTGTTCCAAAGTAATTTTAAGTAATGAAATAACATTAGATACAAAGAGTATTGTCACATATTACATACAGCGTTTAAAAAAATTGTGATAATTTGACAGAGCTTTTTAAAAAGCACAGTATCCACTGTGCAAAGTAAGTGAAATCATGAATGTCTTTCAATATTTGTCCTCTTTGTCTACAGAGATTAATCGAAACGTGAGCGGTGAGCCTATAGTTTAGCGTGCGATCCGAACCCTGAGCCTCCACCAGACCTGGAGCCCATTTCAACTGGTTTTATTATTCAGGTGTGGTAGGTTTCCCACTTCCTTTTTCTTTTTCAAAAAGCTAATGTCAATACCAACATTTCTTCTTTAAATTTACTCCTGTTATTCTTGTTGTTTAAGAATTTAACGTCGTTTCTCTTCCTTTATAATAGTTATTATTAATCAGAGACCGAATCTTAAAAAGAAATCGTTTTGAAGTTTTCGTCATTCAAACGTGGAAAAATCAACAACAATTCGATAAATGTTCCTTACCCACTAAGTTACTTGGTTTTAACTTCCCCCTTTTCAGTTTGTGTTCCCTTTTTTCAGCATCCTGTTATTAACCCCTTTTCACAAGTTTTTTTTTAAATTAAACTTTGTATATAAAGAGGAACAACCAAAGCTTATGTAAAAATTAGGACATTAGAAAACTTAAAAGCAGTGGTCTAGAATTTAAAATCAAAACTGTTTTTACCAGTGTTCGAATTAACGGGGGGAAATCCTATTCTCGTAGAAATGTATCCCCGGCTCGTATCATGAAAATAACATCCATGCCTGGGATTAGTATTTCCCCGTCCTATGTATCGACAATACACAAGCATTTTCACCATCATAAGCATTTTCACCATCGGTTTCTGTTGAACTTTAGCGGTCGTATTCTTTATACAGTGACATGTTATATCCAAAGAGGCAGAATCTGGCCTTTAAGCATGTAGAATATAATCAAATATAATATAGGTAACTCTTTCCTTGTGCAATAAAATAAACAGTGACGTAAACATGCTTCTCTTTAAAAATAATTTATATATATCAGTGGCGGCTCATCAGGTGAAGTTCAACTTCACTTATTATTTTGATATGCATTAACTAAATAGTCATTAATGAGTATTAACTGGGCCAGAAAGTCAGTGAACATCATCTAAGAGCGGATAGTGGCATTATCAGTATCCTGTCTAAGCTAAAAAATCTCAGGATAAATGTTAAGGAACAAAGATAGTAAGAGTTTGTTGATAGATTCTGGTAGTACTTCGTCTATTATTTGTGTCACGAGCCGCCTCTGATAGATATATAGAAAAATAACTTATAGATTCCTTTTTCTTTAAAATTATTTCCTCCTTTTATATTAAAATATTTCCCTTTAAAATCCAGTCTCTTTAATCACACATGGTACTCAATTTATATATTCGGCTATTATTAAAAAATATTTCACTATATTCATTATCAAACGTACATTCCAAATCAGTTTCACTTTCTTCCAATCTGGTGTATTTCGAACAGACTGTGTTGGACGAAGTTTCTTGTGACTATTTGTCTTCTAAATAAGATTTACCACTTTCACTATGTACGTCTCTGCTAACTGATTCAGTATTTTCAATGTCAAGTTCTCTCTTCTCCTGTCTCAGTTTTGCTGTTTGCATTCATGTCGTATCGTAATTGATTCTTAACTACGTACAAAACTCTCTTGAATTAGTAACTTTTTTCTACGTTTCTGTACATCATTTGGATAAACGCATTTTCTCTCCGTGATAGCAATTAGCCAAATAACACAACAGTAACAGTGATTTTACACTAGACCTTAAGAGGCGTCGTGTCGATCGTGTTTATAGATTTGTCGTTATAATGCCTTGTTTACATTACCAACATCTTTCCATAGTTAACGTTAACCCGAGTTCATTTTTGTCATGTAAATGGTAGTTACCGTTAACGCGGGTTTCAAATTTAACTAGCGTCAACTTACGATGGTTATCTTGTAACGTTAGGAAGAAACGGCTGTCTAAACACAAGTTAGTCATTAGACACGGCTCACCTCGTGAGTTTATTTCTTTCTTTATCGAAATATATAGTATAATAGTGGTGCGTACTACTTTTAAAATATAAAAGAATGATGGCAGAACTAATCTACTAAAGTTGACACTACAATCAATTCATTTGTGTTCGTGTTCGACACTACAAGTTAATCCTCTCCCGTGTAACAAGCACATTCTTTACTCAACCACGGAAACCTCAACCTGTTTCTTTACAGACAATGGTAGTACAAGCACGATAACCAAGTTAAGTTCGGTAGTCTGAACGCAAGTTAGTTTTACCCATAAGTTTTATCATCGTAAAATGTTAGTAATCTAAACAAGGCATAACTGAACTTGGAAAACAATGAAACAAGACTCATTGTTTAGTTCTCTTTCTCCCAACCCCGCTACTAGCGATTGTCACGTTTTTTGTTATACGATTGTCTAAGTTGTTTGCTGTTGCTTGAAAGAATGGTTTGATACAAACACAGACATTCATGTAGAGTTAGAGACTAGACCGCGAAATGGGGGTGGGATTTTGAAGCCGGACCGAAATTATTTTTACTTTCCGACATTACTTGCGTTTTGACAATAGCAAGGAGGCCCCAAAAACATAAAACGATTTAACCAAAATTGCTAGTACTTTAAAATTTCACAATTATTCTTTCTCACACATAAGAAATGAATAACAGAATATAAGTATTGAGAATTAAATGGGTTCAGTGGGGCCCCACACCGCTTGCACCACCCATTGTTATGGCACTGTATGTGATATCCAAACATCTTCAATAGATATTCCTACGTCATGCGTATCTGAGTCTGGTTAAGTAACGTTTTTTCCTTAGGTACAATTACGCTAACCTTTTTTGATTCCATATTTCTTTTTCTTTTAAAGCATTGCACCTGGAAGTGATTTTTTTTGTTGCAAACGTTGCAACATTTTCCATAAGCTGGGCAATGATTTATTATGTGCCTATAAACACAAGATTTGCAATCTATGAACTGTGGATCTGATTTCTGAATTGTGAAGTACTACCAGTATAAGATCTTTGATTTTTTGTTCTTGTACTACATCTACAATTCAAAGCAGAAGTTAGTATATATGACTTTGCATTTCAACTGTTTCAAACTGTATTGCAGTCTTTGTAGCTTGTTCAAAAGTAAGTTCATCTTCATGTAATAGGCGTTTTCTGAAAGAGGTGTCTAATACGCCCAGTATGGTCTTTGCAGGTCTCATTTTCGAAGTTTCCAAACCTGCATTTTGCTGCTTGTTGACGCAACTGTGCTATATAGTTGTTTTTTTTATCGACTGACGAACTTGCTTAACCATTTTATGTAACGTATATCTATTTGTCGTGATGTTACCAGGCTTTGTGTATAACCTTAGACCATGTGCTCTAGGGTATAACTTAATCAACAAATCAGATAATTGAGAGAAAGAAAGTTTTGTTACATCATCAAGCCTAACCAATTCTTTCAACTCTGTATATAGCTCTGATGACAGAGACTTTAATAATATTTGCTGGTTTTTTTTGTCCGGTTTGAGTTCTTGTAGGTTAGCGTACAAATTAAACCGCTCCAAGTATTCTGTATGAATTCTCTATCTTCTTCAAAACTATAAAATGACAACTTAGATTCTCCCATGATGCTATTTATGTGGATTTCGTATCTTCAATCCTCGTCGCCAATGTTACTTTTGCTTTAGGTTTTAATTAATTCGTGGCCGTTAATCTGTACTTTACTGCTATACGAAATATCGAATAGAAACCAACGATATCTTAAGGATTTTTACTTTACCAATTACCATAAGAGACCGCATACTAAATCATATCCCAGAATTAGTACTCAAAACATTTTAGTTAAATATAGCATTGTCAGAATACTCAATCGCAATTATATAAAGACAAAATGCAACCTTTTGCGTAGCACTAATACCTGAAATCACTATTCAGCATTTATTCCATATGCCATTTGTATCATACCGCAAACCATATTTTCTGCTGATTCCAAAACATATTTTTTTAAATAATAATAATGACATCATTCCAGTATATAGATTTTCTCATATTCTTACTTTAAATCATAAATCCAAAATTGTTTATAATAAAAACGAATATGTCGACTCAACATTTAAAGTAGGCAAAAAATATCAACTACTTCAAGTTAATATCACAATTTCCCATTATGTTGTTCAAAATCTTTGAATCAGAACTTTCGTGATTCGTACAACCTATTTATTCACTTTACCATCTAACATTAGGTATGTTTCAAGAACATTACAGACAGATCTAGAGAAATATTGGGTACTTCCTGCTACACGTTAGCCAATGGGATGCCTGATCCTTGCAATATGGTATAATTCATATCATCATCATCATCATCATCATATTCAGCCGTTTTCTATCCACTTACTGGATGAAGACCTCCTCCTTTACTCTCCACATATCTCGGTCTCCTGCTATCCTCACCCATGTAGCTCCTGAAAACGCTTGATTTAATCTATTTACTTCCATTTGGACGTCGTCTCAGTCGTTTCTTTTCTTTCGGAATATAATATAGTACATTCGTCGTCCGTCTTCTATCTGTTCGTCTAGCTATGTGATCGGCCCATCTCCACTTCATCTTTCTCGCAGGCTTGATTATATCTTCTACCTTTGTTTGTGCGCGAATCCATTCGTCTTCCTGTACCTTCTAGTTATTCCTAGCATGCATCTCTCTATTGCTCTTTGTGTGACTTAATCTTTGAGTTGTTTCCGCATTCAATGTCTAAGTTTCACAGCCGTACATCATTACAGGTAAGACACACTGATTCTAGAACTTTACGCTTCAGGGCTGGGTTGCAAGAAAATATTTAAGTGTAAAATCTGACTTAAGTCAGACCATCAAACTCTACGTAATACTTGCAACCCAGTCCAGACACATTGGTAGCTCGCTTTTAAATTTATGGCTTCTTAAAGATTGTTCACTTGACGGAACTGTAAAACATTTATGAACAATTTTTCCACACTTGATAGCACTTTAGAACAGTTAATGTCAATTTGTGTTACACAACACATTGCTTTGTCGTGAATAGTGAGTGTCTAGATGCACTGTTTGAATTTTGGGTGGACACTGCGGAAGAATTCAGGACTAAAACATCATCGATTTAAATTTTAACAGAACTGTAGAAGATTTAATAATTTGGATTTAAAAAGCACAATGATTCGAACTCCAGGCACTAAACTTTTAAAAATATTTAAATACTACTGTTTTAATCATAAAATTTCTTCGGTGGTGTGCCGTGACAATTCAAGTGGACACTGAGAAAAAGAGCTAACCCACAGACGTGTTGAAAATGGGATTAGTGTTTCTTTGCAATCATCTGACATCAGCTTACAATTTGATACATAATTGGTTTGTGCTGGAGAAATTGCTTTTATTCACTTTTCATTTCTGTAAATATTACTTACAAAGGTTATAGTGACACTTTACCATTGATTTAAACTATTTATACCGTATTTACAAAGATGATTCACAACAGAGATAATTTGTTTAACAGTGTTAGATATAAGAACGCGGGATGGTCATTTTTCTTATTGTCATAAATTTTGAAATACTTTTCATTATTATTGTCATCGCACATAAACTACCCCGCACCCATTTCCTCCAAAGCCAAGACGTCCATACTTGTCTATACATATAGTGGTACTGGTACGAAGTCTCCCATCTTTCTGAACTTGGAGAAAAGATGCATCTTTCTTAGGCTGATATTATGTTTGAAATTTATTCTTCCTTTCTGGCTATTTGATGACCTTTGATGTATAATGTAAAACGTTTATTGAGTGTAATACTTATACAGTGAGTTTCAATTTATAAGCAATGTAAAAACAAAATATGTAGTTCCAAGTTCTGAAAGCTTTAGTTGAAAATATTCTCAATTTAACTACAACTGTTTTTCAAGACATTTTCTTACATGGTCAATATTATAACGAAATATGTTGTCAAATATCATATTCTCCACATTTTCTTGGCTCTAGTTTTGCTTATAATACGAATAGAAGTTTGGAACTTTCTTCTTTTTGCTATAAATATTTTATTTTGTGGTTTTCGGCAAGAGTCAGTATTGATATTTCTTTGCTTCCAAGTGCCCAATGATGAAAGCTGTAAAAAGTTTGAGGTGGTTGTTTCGAAGATCTTAGGCGACCTCTTGATGATAATCTTTGAATCATCCTCCCTTTTCAACATGGGTTTTCTAAGATAACTCTCAGGTGTGCAATTATGACTTTCTGATTTGCTTTTTTGAATACACTTAAATTCCTTCATCAGAGTGTATCTTTCTGCATAATTTTCGTTAATGATTTCTTGAAGGGATTCAACTTCTGTACATTTCTTTCTAAACTTTTTTCTTAAAGACACACATTCGTTTCGCGTTTTTTCGTATTCCAGAATTAATTTATCATATTTAGTTCGGAACTCTTCTTCATCGTTACTTGTTTGGCTTTTCTTTGATTCTTTGAATGTTAAATTCTTTCTTTGTGATAATGTTGTTAAAGGTTCAGTCAGTGATTCTAAGTTTTGGAGATGTAAATTCTTTTGCCCCTGACATTCCAGTAATTTTTCCCTCCACAGTTGATGTATTTGGTCTTCTTTCCCATTTTCTTGAGCAGAAGTGTCACGAGGTTCTTCCCTTACTAGACCTATCTCAATTTTGTGTGGCGATTTCAACTCCTGGTCTTTTTTCTCGATTTTGTTTCCAAAATGATGTTCTAGCATTGTCTTTGGAGATCCCAAATTTTCCCGTGCTAAGTTTAATTGCAAGGTATATCTCAATTTCATATCTTCTTCCACCTGTTTCACTTTCTGATAAAATTCTTCTTGTTGCATTATCTTATATGCTCGAAAACGTAAATGGAATTGTTTTCGTAATGATTCTTGCTCAGTTTCATGCTGTACCTTGAGTTTCTCTTCTAGATGTTTGATTTCTTTCTGTAATTGTTCTTGTTGTGTACTCTTTTCAGTTTCTAAATCTTTATTGTGTTGCTCTTGTATCTTATGTAGCTCTTTTTCATATTCTGACTTAAGTTCTTGTTCCCTTTCCCTCAGTCGTTTTATGAAATATTGTTGTCGTTCTCGTTGTTTCATAACTAAAGTATCTATTCTTGATTTGAGAGTAAAGATATCAGCTTCGTGTTTCTTGCAATTGCTTAGTTGTTCTTCATGATTTGTCTTGAGAGTTTCATTTTCAGCAAGAAGCAATTTCTTCTGTTCTAGCAATTTGTCTTTTGCTTTTACGAACTCTTCTTTTAATATATCTTTTAATTGTTCTCTTTCTTCTTTCTCATTTTCTAATTTTCTTGTAAGAGCGTAAATTTGTTCTTTTAGCTTGTATATATTAGCTTTGTGTTCCACATTATCAATGCGTACTTTTCTGGTTAATAATTTAAGTGAGTTATAATCGGCAAGAAAAGAATCTCTTTGTGATCCAACTTTATTGTTGGATATTTCCAAACTTTTGGTCTCATTTTCAAGTTGTTCGTTTCTTGTAACCAACTCATCGTTTAATGTTTTCATCTCTTTGTAAGTCGTTTCTAACTTTAACAATTCTTCATTAAGGTTCTCATTTAAGAGTTCTTGGGTTTTTAAACGAGATATTAAATCCATTTTATCTTTTTCTAGTTGCCCCAATTTCCTCTTTAATAAGTCACACTTATTTAATAGCCTAGTCAGTTGGATTTTTACTTTACTATTTATTGAGCTTAAGGAACTTTTATCGTTTCTCAGAATGTATAATTCTTGCTCTGATGCTCGACATATCTTAGTAACTTCTTTTAACTCATCTATTGTTGATTTAAGGCAGTTGGTGACTGAGTCATTTTTATTTTGAAGGAATTCAATTTCTTCATTTAAATTATTTATTTGCTCTAAATATGTATGCTCAACTTCGACATCTGCGCTTGTTAATTGTTTCTCTTCTATTTGTTCTAACACGTCATGTTGACTGTCTGTGGAATTATAAGATATGTCCAAGGTATCATATCTTAGATGATCATGTAGAAGAATTATACTGTTGTTTCGATCTGGAATAGAATCAATGCTACCTTCATCTTCAGAATTTAAACTAGTCACTGAGTTGTGAGGAGACAATTCAGTACTGGATTTCTGAGTCTCGGATGTTTTAGAATTTGACACACTTTTCTCCACCGTATATTCTTCAAGCACAAATGATGATGAACTTTCGTCTTCGTGCGTTGAACTTTCCTTAACACTTTCTTCATCCATCGTTTCAATAACGTAAAATTATTTATTCTATTCCAAGCTCTAAAACGACAAAGGAAAATAATTAATTGAACTGAATCTAAAATGTCACTGAGATAGAGTTTTCTAAAACGTGTAGTTTTCCAACACTAAGTGTAAATTTAGAAATATCTTCGAATTTAAAATACACGTTCTGAAGTGATATTTCAATACGTATGACGATACGAACGTCACTAGAAAATGTTTGAGACTTGGATTAACAATCGCATATTCATATTTATTATTGAATTTTCACAAAGTAGTCTTCATAGACGTATGTGCGAAATTCCGTCTTTACAAACTATCTTTAAAGCACTAACATCACTCAGTTCCTTCAACTGTTATAAGCTCCTTTTCGGAATCGATGCATATTTAGTGGATAGAAATCACATTCCTGTTCGATGATTCTTTGACATTTAGAAGAGAAAGAGCTACATGATAAGGTGGAAGAGTAAACATCGTCACAGGGAGATGTTTACCCTCGGGGAAAGACATAATTACATTTGTGGTTTGTTCAGAAGCTGTGGGCAGTGTTGCACACAACGGAATAAAATTGTCCTCAGATAGAGGTAACCGACCAAGATTTCCTGGTACACCTGACGACCTAATCCTTAAATACGCTTCAGTGTCTTCAAAGATTACATGAGAATAATTGTGTTCAATTTCTTCCACATGTGAAATGTTTTGCTCAGTCATTGTCGTGGATGGTCTTGTATGACTTTTCACGTTTAAGTGAAGTTTGACTCCTTTGTTGAAGCCTCCGAAGCAGCTTAACTCATGAATGAACAAGGTCATCAAAACCTTGTGTCAGCCACTCATGTGACAAATCTAGTGCTTCAACAACCCACAACTAACTGAACATTTGCACAACTGATGTGCTGCTCCTTGTACAGGACAACAACGAGTAATTCTACCAAATTGTATCCAAGGTTTGTTAAGAAAGAAGCCGAAATTTTATTGTAAAGTTTCTATATAAATACGTGGAAGAAACTGACAGTGGTGGTTACCAACGGTGTCCTTATACATTAACTGGACCAGTTTTCAAACCTGAAGCTAACGACAATAACGAAATAGAGCGCGTTGAATGTGGCTGTGTTGATTGCGCGTGACGATTGTCAATTACCGACCATGAAGGAACTGGAAGACATCGAATACAGGCTCCTAGCCAAGGTGGGGCCAGTATGGGCGGCGCCTACACTGAAATAATTTTATCCCGTACTGGCGTGCTGTTTCACAAATCTGACATGTAACATTCCCCTCAGGATTCACAATTTGAACGATAATACTGCAATTTAGTGGAGAGATAAAATAAAGCTTGCATTGGAATCAACAGACTCTGAAGTAAGCAAATTGAAAATCTACAGTTTGTTTTATAATGATCTTTTTATTATTGTGACAATTCGTGTATAGATTTAAGCACAGAATTCAAAGGTAAAGAGACGTTCGATTTAATAAATGTCCCCGTCTCGTTTTAATACCGCATCTCGAACTACCGTAAATTATGTGATACCCAGTGTTTTGTTCTGGATGTAGACCGAATATACAATATTAATCCTCGTATACTCATAAATTCAATACTGTTGGATGACACTGCGTATTGCTCTAGCTCAAGGATCTTCAAATGGCGGACTGCGGGTCCAGTACCGGACCCAGAAGCCTTTTTACCGTAGGTACCTACATGGTTTCATATGGTGTCATTAGTAATGTTATAATGTGATATATGTGTACACTTCTCTAGTTAAAAAATCCCTTTCGGTAGGCCTACAGGCTGAGGTAGATTTCGAAGTTTCGCTGGGAGCCGGGGCTCGCCCCCCAACTTCAGTACTTTTGAGAGGATGCGCCTCCTTTATCTTAACCAAAATCTCCCTGCAGCACTACACCACCACGGAGTACATCTTCACCCTCCCACGGTTGGCTGCGCCCCCAAAGGGAAGATTTGCCCCATTTATTGTAACCTACTCTTGGTCATACACCTTCATTGAAAATTTCGTTTCTCTACCTTCAATGATTTGGAAATTGGGTTTTTGGGGCGGCCATTTTGGATCCAAGTTGACGACTTTTTGAAAGTTTTCTTATTTTGTCGTGACCTACTTGTGATAGTACAACTTCAAGTAAAATTTCATTTATCCAGCTCAAACGGTGTGCAAAATGGGATTTTGGGCGGTCATTTTGGATCCAAGATGGCGACTTTTCCCAAATGTTGTAATATTTCCCTAAGCTACTCGTCATAATGCACCTTTATGCCAAATTTCGTATCTCTAGCTCAAACGGTGTGGAAAATGGATTTTTAGGTCCGCCATTTTGGATCCAATATGGGGTCTTTGAACTCATTAGGTAACATTTTCATAATCAAAAAGTGATGTTGTATCTTTATGCCAAATTTGATTTCAATAGCCCCAGCGGTTTAGGCTGTGTATTCTATACAACAATTGGTTCGGCGGTCATTTTGGATCCAAGATGGCGACCGATTTTGCTCATTAACGAGCTTAACCGAGCTATTAAGCCTAGAAACAACATATAAAAATTTGGTTCAAATATCTTCAAAATTATGGCCGCTAGCGTGTTAATATATCGTACCGATCTCAATAGGTATATTTTCTTCGAAATCTACCTAAAACTAGATATGTGTAGTGTGAATTCATGACTTCATTGTAATTATTCCATACAAATCATAAAAAGTAACTAATGGGTTCTAAACGTAGTGCCTTACTGGACTAGTTCGATATCACCAGACTACCATCCTGACTGAAGTTTTTCCAGTTTTTTTTTCATACTAGGTAAATACTACGAAATTACATTCAACTTTTGCCCTGGCCAACTTTTTCACGCATCCTTCCTCCTACTATATCCAGACCTGAGTCATTGGAGCCTAAAGACTAAAAATACCGGGTTATCCGTTAAGCAATATCGTATGTGCAATGACCACTGCAATGTCGGCATCTGACGAGCGAATAGTGAAATAGACCGCACGTGCCATAGCTTAATCATATAAGGCACTTCACTGAGCCGAAGTGTGTAGAAGAGAAACGGTCTACTCCACGTTTTGGAAGTGTTGCTTGTGTTTGATGATAGCAGTCGGAGGATCACATACGGCACGCCACGCTGTATAAATTTCACCAGGGTCATTCGTCACCAGTCAGCGCAGCTTCATCATTGTATAACATCGGAAAATGAGTTAAATTAACGTTGCAAGACTTGAGGACACCACAAACCACTATGAACTAAAGAAAATAATGTAAAAAGCGAGAATATCTGACGCAGAAGATTCAGGAGCTAGAGGAAAACGGAAGACAAATAACATACTAGATCGATACAAAGAGGAAAACTCGTTAAGAAAAGCTTACCAATCGAAGTTAGGATTGATTAGAAATGAACGATTTGGAGATCTTCAGGTGAATTCAACTAAGATTGTCAATGGGTGGAAAAGTAATTTCGACAAACTTCTTGAAGTACACAACGGAGAACAAGCAGAAAAATTTGAAATCCATACCACAGAACCGTGGATACCTGAACCTAGCAAGATCGAGGGCGAAACTGCAATAAAAAGAAATTCAAATCACCAGGAGTAAACAATGTTCCAGCCGAATGAACTAAAGCGGGAGGAACGGCACTAATCATGGACTGCATAAATTGATAAATGTTATATAGAGAAATGAGAAGCTTCCAAGGGAATGGAAATCCTCAAGAATAGTTTCGGTTTACAAATAAGGCGATAAATCGGACTGTATAATTACCGCGGAATCTCGTTACTCCCAACATGTTACAAAATATTTAGTAATAGACTGCTAACTCGCCTAAACGTATACGTACACGTAGATGAAATAATTGGAAACCACTATTGTGGATTTAGAAGAAATAGATCCATGTTGGACCAGATTTTCGGCTTGAGACAAATCTTAAAAAAAGTGGGGATACAATAGGACTATTCACCAGCTATTCATTGATTTTAAGAAAGCATATGATTCTATCACGATTGAAAAGTTATACAGTATCCTGATACGATTTCGAATTCCGAAAGAAACTTGTTCAATTATTGACGATGTCTCTCAACAACCCCATAAGCATAGTACGGATAGGTAATAATATGTCAGATATTTTCGAGATTCACAACGGATTGAAACAAGGTGATGCCTTGTCGCCACTAGGGTTTAGCTTTGTGTTAGCTTATATGATTCTAAAAAGACAAGAGGTCAACAAGAGACAGAATGAATGGCTTGAATCAACTGTTCGTGTACGCAAATGATGTAGATTGAATACGGGACGATATAGATGCACTACAAAGTGACACCGAGGTCTTAGTAGAAGCGTGCGATGAGATAGGTCTACAGGTAAACATAGAGAAAACAAAATACATGATAACAAGCCGAAACACTGGGAATGAAGGATTAGATACATAAAAATTAAGAATGAGAACATAGAGAATGTAAACAAAGAAACAAGCAAATACGAGATCACGGAAGAAATAAAAGTCACTTAGTATCGGTCAACGCTAGTCTCTACTCAGTCCAGAAACTCCTAACCTCGCGATTAATATCAAGATAGTAGAAATTGAAAATATACAGAACGGTTATTCTGCCGGTAATAGTTTACGATTGCGAAAGTTGGAGTACGATCTTAGCAGATGAACATAAATTACGAGTGTTGGAATATAAGGCGTTGAGAAAGATATACTCTCCGAAACGGGACGAGATGACTGGAGAATGGAGAAGACTACATAATGAAGAACTCCACAGACTTTACGACTCATCCGATGTTGTAAGAATAATGAAATCGCGACGACTGAGATGGGCAGGCCATGTTGCTCGGATGGGGGAAAAACAAAGATATTCCATCGTGGTTGGAAAGCCGGAGAGAAAGAAGCCGTTAGGAAGACCGAGACGTGGTTGGGAGGATAATATTAGAAGGGATCTTCTAGAAGTAGACGTTTGTGATGAAAACTAGCTTGTTGCCCAGATTAGAATCCCATGGCGAATGTTTTTTTACTGCATCGATGAACTTGGGAGTTTCGTAAGTCATATTGTAAGTAAGGTAAGTATTTCGAACGTGAATACCAACTGAGATTGAGTCATGAAGTATAATTTAATACAATGAATCAGTGAAATGCATTGCACTATATTATTAAGCAAAGAAGGATGTGAACTACAATTGCTGCGCACTGCCTCAATTGGCAAGGTAGTAACACAAGTAAATGTAAATAGTGTCGTAATAAGTAATCAGAGATAGGTAATGGAGTGGAATGTGGAACCTGATCTATTAGTTAGTATCCCCCCGCCATGTTGCTGACATGTGAGTGCCATGAACAGAAATCGTCGCGTTGAAGGCAGAAGGGCGTAAGCTACATTTACTAAATTTTACATAAGTTTTTTTAAAGCGTAATAAGTCTCTGGAAACTTGTAGTTCTTTATTCCTTTGTTGCTATTTGAGATATATTTTTTATAATTGTTCATAAAGGTTACGTTCCATACAGATTGAATCAGTCATCTTTTTGTGCAGTATTAGAACCTTCTTAGAAATACACTTACGCCCTTATGCCTTGAACGCGACGAAATATGTAATTATAAAAATAATGTAACCTAATTTTATCACCCGCCTTCGCTCGCTATCCTTCTGTTGGCATTACTTCATGTGTGTGCATGAATTTATTTTGAGGAAATCATTAATATAGCATCATAAAATCGGGACAAAGTTGGCTAACTACATCCAGAGCCAGATTAAGGGAGGGTTAAAGGGGCTGTAGCCCAGAGCCTCCACTTCTTCAGGTACCTCGCCAATAGTAAATCAATTTTCATATGTAAATAGGAAGCACAGAGACAGGGTGTCCTAATGCGTGGGCACATTTGGCACTCGCTAGGTGCTCCTAAACCTATATAGGTATACAATCCATAAGATAGTGAATCAGTCTTAAACCTTACTAATTCAAGAAAACCTGCCTAACAAAATATAACTTTCACTATTTTCAGCTATCCGGGAAGTATCAAAAAGGGCCTTTCTTTGGTATACGTCGCGCGTTCCATTTGGTAGGCTACCATAAATGGAGCAGTCGCAGGTGGTGCCTGTGAAAGATTTAATTTTAATTTTTTTAAAGGCCTTTAGGCATCTAAGGCTCAGGATGGGATAAGGTAGGGGAAGGATTCGGGAAGGTATCGGCCAGGACCAGAAGGTGCCATCCCGGCATTTGCCTGGTGTGACTGAGGAAAAACCTTGGAAAAACAGTCAGGATGGCCGATCGCTTAGATCGAACCCATGACCTCCCAAATGCTACGCGAACGCTCTACCACTGAGTCACGGCGGCTCGGTACCTGTGAAAGGTGGTATGCATCGTTTATAATAGAAAGAATGACTTTTTCTAACCCGTCTTCGTTCGCTATCGCCACTCGACATACTGTCCGTGCTTTTGGAGCAAAACATCAATGGTGATATAGAAATAAACATGATTCCGATTCATGAACTTCACGTATTTCGTTCGTAAAAATCGCGCCCGACGTAGGCTAAAGTAATGCATATCTGAAGTTCATAGTAACAGTTCGATGTTGTTGACATACTAATTTAAAGGTAAGGAACCTATATAGGGAATATTTCGTACATCACTATGTTTGTATCTGAAATAAATCATTCGTACACTATTCTCTCACCCTCGTTAAAATAGCATCATTATTTTAAATTGAAGAGCACTTATGAATGTTTCTTCACGGAAGTAGTGAAGAGTTCAGTAGGATTATTCATTAAACAACGGAAACAACCATTATATTTTAATACAGGTAAGCAATTCCCGTACTATCATCCTCATTGGTTGAATGATGTATGACGCACACTGAAAGATACGACCGATTAAAGCAAAGAGTATCTGTATAGAGAAGTCACTCTTTGTACTAAAATTGGAAATAGTCAGCTAGCTGGCGACAACCGCAGCCAATCAGCGCAAGTCATGCTATTTATTGCAGTGCCTCTCGCGACAGGCAGCCAGTGAGGAGCTACGGACATGCTTGCGCGTGGAGGAAAAATATAAAGGAGACCCGTTGTTGCATTGAAACGTAACATGTGAATCAGTTTTTTTTAAAACTAGTTTCCTTGTCCTTTCATTTTTTTTTTTTCGTTTAAAGTAATATCTGTTGGATGCCCAAGCCGTTCTAAACTTCACTAGGCCATGATAGATGGTGACATTGGAGGTTTGACTAACCGCGGAATTTAAAACTGTTTATCGCATTCGACTTACAAGTTAGAACCAACGTGTCACGTTACTTTCCAGGCAACAACTGAAGTAACTGAACTTGTGAACTTCTTGTGCATTTAAATGTCGGCACGAAGTACTGAATAACGATTCATTTTTGTTTGGTGTAGCGTTCACCCGACACTAGGAGTGCTACTGTCGTTTAGATTTCCCTGTCAGGGGCTCGCGAAATCTCTAATCATACACTGACTAATCTTTGGATTAAAGTTTCCCCGGAGTCTTTCAACTCACGCCATCAACGCAATGGAATATGGGAATTCAATTTTGTAGGAGTATCTACACTCTACAGACTCATAGAATTGGGAATAAAACTCTAACTCTATGTACAAACTCAAATATTATGGTGCGAGTGCGCCTTCGCTACACTCTCACCTGTGGTACGGCACACGAACTGTGTAAATAAAGCTTCCAAATCGATCTTGGACTTGGGATTGCTTCGCTGCACCGCGAGACGGACGAAGTTTCAGAACGAATGTCTCATTTCAGTATTGACAGAAATTGTGATGACGTCACACTTGCCT
>JAGDQP010001748.1:82051-116029 GCA_022664845.1 Lepisma saccharinum | reverse complement strand
GGGAGCCTCGAAAAACCACTATATTCTTCTTCTCCTGGAAAGTTGTGGTATTGCTTTAGCAGTTTCTCGAGGCCCAGCAACAACACGTTCCATACAGTCACTTTCCTCGTCCAGAAGAGAGAGAGAGAGAGTGTGGGGTGTGGGAGGGAGAAAGTAAGATCAGTTTATAAATTCAATCACCTTTATGATGACCCGAGAACTGATGCATATGGATGCTCATTGAACTATGTTAATCTTTAATAAAAGAAACTTACAATGATTTCATTGGGAATCAACCACCCAATCAGGAAAAGTTAATAATCTTCATAATTGTTAACTCGATTCACAGAGAGATTCGCAAAATACAATGGGAAGATTTTAAAGACACCAGAGGCGAAAGGATAAAGAGAAATTCTCTTTTACTTCATAATTCTCTCGTTTCAATTTCAAGAGAAGGAAATAGACCCTCAGTTTTTCTTTCCTCTTGCACTCTTCTACGAGACTCGTCTTAACTTCAGAAGCTGGCACAGTTCATTCTTCTCTAGGGTGAGGGTTTGTTTCAACCCTTTACATCCACCCAAGTCCCCACCACAATCTTCCTCATTCACCCTCCACTCTATTACCCGTATCTCACTCCATCTCTTTCCTTGCGCTCACTTTGCCTCATCCCATAGCTACCATTGGTAGTCAGGAAAAGCCTCCATCCAAAACCTAGCTGGATTCCAAACCTAGATATCGTCAGATTGTCACATGAACTAATTCCTGGAAACTACCTAGACAAAATTCCTCCTCCTCCCCTCCTCCTCCTGTCCCTTAGTTGAGGAGAAATCCTAACCATTCTGTCTCCTGATTTTGTTTCGTATTCAATGCGATTACTTAACTGGTAATTCAATTACTTATTCATTCTTAAATCAGTTTAACTAATCGTTTAATTTGGCGAGGGAAACTCTAATCTAGTTATGTAATGAATTGTCGTGTCTTGGGTAAACAACCGTCTCTGCCGAATACAAAACAGCGTGAGTCAACAAGAAAAGTCAGAAACTTAGGGAAGCCAACTTAACTGTCTTCATCCATCCCTCCCACCTCCTACCCTACCTCTCCCCCCGACCCGTAAAAGAAGACAAGAGAGAGAGAGAGAAAGAGAAAGTCACCCAATAGAAACGTTTCGTACATGTGAAGCAACCAATAGGAAAATCACAAATTCCGAGTCTCACCCTTCTTCTCTACGGTTGGAACAGTAATTGTTTAATGTGACGAGAGGAGCAATTGGATTACTCGAATGTCACATGACCAGCCCAGCTTTTCATTAACGATTGGTCAGATTAGTAACTGCATTCATCTTAAGCTTACGCACTCGGAAAAAAAAGTTATTGGTTCTAATGTGATTTGCGGGAGAGAAAGGAAGAAAAATGTTTGATAGCAATTTTATATATTTTTCCTTCTAAATAAAGTTTAGAAAAGGAATCGCTAAAGAAGAAAATGTTTAAAAGAAAAAGAAAACGTCTTTTGCCTTTTTCCCCTCTTCTCGGGGGTTGGAGTAAAATTTGCCGAATTGGTTAGGATCTGGTTTTCTGAGTTTGGGTTCCAATCATGGATAGAAGACGTGACATATATTAGGTGGTGAAGAAAAATAGACAGAGAGAGATACAGAGGAAGACGGAGAGAGAGAGAGAGGAAGATAAAGGAAAGAAGACAGAAATACACAGTGCGATTTTCGAAGAAGATTCTCAAGCGTCTCTCCATGGTGAAATATTGATTGAAGTCGACACTCAAATCCTTCTTTTCTTGTCCTTGTGTGGAAACCAACTTGCTAGATCATTCTCTCCACACTTTGACTCAAGAAAGAATCTAACCAATGCAAAGTAAAGTATCTTCAAATTATTTTGATAAGTACGAGGGTCATCTAAAAACTTCTGAGCTTGAAAGGAAGGTTTAGGACCTTGAAACTTTCTATTCACGGGTCATTTCAGTAATTAATGGCTTCGTCACGTCCTTCCCTCCCTTGATTCAATAAATTGTGAAGCTTTAAAAATATATCCATAAACATTAATGTTCCAGTCAGGATTCGAACCTGTAACTTTGTAGTCATGGATGCATTCACGGGAATGTCCAGACTCCTCCAAAATTCCTATTTCTGTATATCATAGCATTCCTATTAGTATAATGCTATGCCAGGTAACCAAACAATTCTAGCCTTTTTGATGTTGCATGTGAAGACGTGATCACTGATACAGAAATAAATGCCTTAGGTGCTAGAAAAGCGATCAGAGAGGGAGTAGAAACATTGACTGTGACCAAGACGGGCGCTTTGCGCACTCACAACTGTCATAGCTCGAGTAGTGACGAATACAAACGGAGATGTCGAAGCAGCTGGTTCGGGATTGTCTGCTTTATGACTTTAAGGTTGGCTGGTGGACGAATGCGTAAGTTTTTGGAGATAATACTGTGAATAAACGAACCACCAGTTTGGCAAGACAGCTGCCACACACGTGATAAGCTTGTCGAACCTTTCCAGGTTTCTGATGTAACAGTCACTCATAGGGACTGGACCTCGACCGCATAGGAAAGCGTACAAGCAAAGCAAGACTGTCAACACACACTGTCAGAAGCCAACGAGGACTAACGAGTGACAACCTGTTTTCGCTTTCTTTGTCGGCACCGCAACACACGCACATTCGAATGAGTGCTCATCAGTGACGAAAAGAGACTTTCAAGCGTGCTAGACATTGCTTGTCACCACGAGACCACCTCTACGCCCACGAAAGATCATGCTCTGAATCTGGTCGACTAGTCCTCAAATGGTGCACTACGAACTGCTACCAACGGACCAAGCCATCACTGTACTTGCGGCAGCTGGAACGTGTGTAGCAGGCACTGCAACAGAAGGAGTGTAGTATTTCTTGCTGACAATGCCAGGCCACATGTAGCGTGGGTGGTCATGAATACCATACAGCGACTTTTGGAGACCCACCCACCCCGTACTCCCCGAAACTTGCGCCAACAGCTTATCATCTCTTCCATTCCCTTTTTTGCGTTTAAGTACCTCAGTTTTACGTCCAGGGATCTGGGGACCTGCAGAAAAGTTAGCAAAAGGTGCTGGATGCTGATGAGGATTATTTTGAGGAATAAAAAAAGTAAGTGACATTTTCTGTATACAAAAACGGCAAGAACTGTTTGGTTACCTTGTAAATATATTGTGGATATATAAATATTATTAAATTTCTTATACAGGCCAACCTTGGCCCTCCGCATGGAAACTCTTGATCGCTCTCAGCAAAACATTTGGAAACATGGCTGCTTAAGACTCATACTGAAGCCTATAGTGATTAAGATCAGTAGAGTTCTCTACCTCCTACATCTACCAAAATACTCTATACTTCTTGTGCTTTCTCTAGTGCTTGACTCACGTATTTTCTTGTAGACGAGAAAGTGGAACATTTTCCCCACTATAATTAAGTGTATGCTATATTGATGCAAATGGATGGGGATAATTAGGTAAAAGAGGTAAATTCATGTAACAGTACTGTGTACTTTATTTGTGGTCTACATCCATCAACAGAAGAACTTTTGTCATGGTTTATACTCACCTGCTACCGAATACTCGTTGCAGTACATAAATTTATTTCTTCTCTACCTCGTTTCAGTGACAAAATTACACTGATAGTGAGTATCAAACTAACCAAAACCTTCATTTTGCTTTAATTTACGTTGTATGGACTGCATTTCCAGCTATGGCATAATGAACGTTCCAAGTTTTAGGTATGACATTCTTTGGGGAACATTCTTCCTGTCAAAGAGATTCAAAGAACAAGGACTAGAGTCTTCCTAAGAACCACCTGGTGAAGCTGAAAAAAAAATCCTTTAAACAAGTTACCGCTCTGATTGTACTAACAATCATGCAGATATCCTAACAATAATTTTTTTATAGAATAGTTTGGCAACACTGAGAACTAGGGTGCTTAGGAGCAGGAACACGAGCAGTATTTTTTGCCTTCTTTTCTTTAGCTCACAATAGTTCGTGGTGTCCTCAAATCTTGAAACGTTAATTGAACTTATTTCCTGACGTCATGCAATGATGTCATTTTGCACAGCAACGTAAGTCGGGTGACAATACAATATTTCATTGTTACTTTCAAATATTTCTTTATATTTATATATTTTAAAAGTATATTTTATTTATTTTTTTAAAATATGGACTTCTTTATCCTAAAATAAACACTAGCTTGCAACAATCTGTCGTTTGACTGATTGCAGAACATTTTAGGATTTGGGGCACAAAACATTAGCTTGAGAAAAAGTATCCGAACACTGAAATAACCCGAAACAATAAAGTGACTGTATATGAGAGAGTTTATTATTATTCGTATTTTATTTTTTCTCATGTGTCGAATGCTGTTTATGCCAATTTTGGTGCATACGAGGTCTAACAGAATGCGAGCAATTTGAACAATTTTATTTTACAAATGGGTTGGCAACAATGACTCATCGCACCAGTCAAGATAGTTCCGAGGCTCTGAGCTAGTCTAGCCAAGACCTTTCCAACGACATCCTAACCACCACTATACACCTTGTGTCCAATGAGATTATTTTTTTGGAAATGGACGGACGGGTTGAGCCGTATTATAAGGTCATTTATTTATAGCTACGCTATCAAAGGACCTAAAAGCAGCTCAGTCCGGATGACCAGTAGCTAGACTCTAACGTAAGTGCCAATCTGAATTCCTTCTATCTAAGCTATTAATTAGTCAATAAAGACTGGACTCAAATAGTGGCGGTAATCTCCCCCTCCCAACAGATCCCTTTTACTCTCCAAAAATGCACCTTTTTGAACTTAGTAATCCTAAAGGTATCAGGTAGAATCTATTCAGCTATGGGTCGTCGGGTTGGACCGAAGTTCGAACCATAGGTCAGGTTGTAGTTCAACTAGACCCGCACTCTGAAAGAACAACCACTGTGCATTGAAACCGGGGCTCCTTCATCGAATTGTGCTTAACGACTCTTCTACCGGGAGTACTTGGCACAATTAAAAAGTTGTAAATTTATTATTATGTAATGAACTGCCTCTTATGTTATTGGTCAAATTCGAAGTTGGACTTGATAATACAATATAAGGAAAAAAAATAACAATAATTTATATTTTTTTAAATGCAGAGATGTGTTCTCTTTCATGATATCTTTTCGTATGATTCACTTAAACAAAATGTTCCCACAAAGAATGAAGTAACAATAACCGAATATGATCTGCTCCGGGATCAGAATATACCATTCATGTAATATTACGATACAGTCTGGTGCTTTTACAGAGCTCCGGTCCTTATGTGGAACGAAAGTGTTGTGTAGTTTAATATATATATACCGCTTTTACCGAGAAAAAGAAAGGATCTGTGCCTTTTACCAAATGATTAATGCAGTCACTCGGATAATTTCCCCCTCTTTGTTTATGTTATTTTTCAGTTCTTCTTAGTAGGATTTGAGTCTTAGAGGAATATTCTTCTCAGAATAGAAAGGTTCGTGGGGAAAAACGATCCCATGCCATTCTAAAACGAGATTGATGTTTTAATGTAATATGTTACTCAAGG
Source organism: Lepisma saccharinum (assembly GCA_022664845.1). NCBI lineage: Eukaryota > Metazoa > Arthropoda > Insecta > Zygentoma > Lepismatidae > Lepisma > Lepisma saccharinum. Next base: position 110,471 of record JAGDQP010001748.1, on the reverse strand, counting down.
AAAGTTGTCCGACTGTAAGAAGAAGAAAAAAGAAAATCTATAATAAAAACAAGTGAAAGTTGCAGTTCTACTATAATAAGAATCGCGAAGGCTCCGAGGGTTCCTTGATAACATCTCAAGACACACAAATATTCATTTTTATATAAAAAGTTAGCAACACTGACAACTGGAATGCTTGGTGACGAGGACACACACACAGTATTGTGTCGAATAATGTTTGCCAATGTTGGTGCTGATAGGCCTAACGGAATGAAATCGAATTCAAAAATCCAATTTAAAAGATGGGTTGGCAACCCTAACCCGTTAAACCAATCAAGACGGTTCTGACCAGAACTGATACGGGTCGAGTTTTGTATTGGGTCATCTGGTCTTTGCTTGTTATCCGGTCTGACCCGGTTAGCGGTAAGGTAAAATAGAGATTAAATTCCTTCCTTTCAAACATTGTTGCGTTTGAACAGTGTTTTTTTAGGGGCGACCGGGACCGGGGGTGTTACGCCCTAGAACACAAAAGGGTGACATTTACTGTCGCAGCACAAAAACAGACCGTTATTTCCACATTAAACATCGATGTATGGACATTGGATACACAATGTCTCTGCTGGGACAAACAAAAATTGTAAAACATTGATAATCATTATTTTGCATGGACCATTTATTAGTAACTTTTTTACTTCGTCCTGTCTCGACTATATGAATAATGCTTATTAAAATCCACAAACATCTATGCCTCAGGCGCGATTCGATCCTGCGACCTTGGAGAAGCTGATCTAACGCCTCAGACCTCACGACTGCCTCAGTCGGCTCGAAAAGTTGTGAATTTAATTTTGTACTAAGTGAATTGAATAATACATATCTTTTCACAAAATAAAGTATTGTTACAAAAGATGCGTTTGTTTAACGTTCATTTGTCTATAACTAATATTACTGACAAATTTGACATCACAACTGTACATTATATCAAAACACAACATATTTTTGGAGACGTGGCTTGATTAGTGTTTTTATAAATTCCTTTCGTGAGTAAGAAATAAAAATGTATTGTTTACACAGTTATACTTTTGGAACTTCCTCATGATATGTTTTCTGTGTCGAACCGACTTTATTTTTCTCCATATTCGCATTCTGAAGACACCCAAGTCTCTTTCTTCAGTTAATATTTACCAAATGCCTGAGTATGAAAACCTTATCATTAAAAATAGTATTTATTGACCAGAAACAAAGAAGAAGAAAGATAGATAAGATTTTTTTTTAAGTATACTGTGGGAAAATTTAATTTCTTGTACATTTCAGTGAGAAAAAAATAAGCTTTCCCAAGCTGCACTAAAATGTAGAAAATAATTTATTCACTTATTTCTATATTTAAAAGAATTATATGATGGGAAATAAAAGCGTGGGGCGCTTATATTAGGTGTTCATGTTGATAATGCATACGTAATAGTACTTATGAATTGTATGTACCCGAAGATTTTAGATTTTTCCTTGAGTGGCAGGCAACCACAGGAAACAGTTATGTATGGCGGGTTCCGGAACTACCAGGCGTTGAAGAAGAGGAGAAGAAATTCTCAAAATCTTTACCGTAACTTCGGATCTATGTAAAAAAAAATAATTATATGTTGAAAATAAACAATGTTTCAAATTGTCCTGAAAAGTTCAATACGACATTATGCAACTACAGTAACAAAATATGAATGTGGCTGTGTTCATTTTGGAGTTCATATTCCAGATTTTTTAAAAATGATTTCTCTATTATCATCAGGCAACACACGTATATAAAATTTCAACTTGATAACACAAGTGGGAAGTGGATGAGATTTTGATTACAAGCAGGGATTCTGCCAAACCTCCAAATGAGGATGTCACTCCCCTTCCCGAAATTCTCGAACACACATCCCAGACTAAAATTTTTACGATTAAAAGCCGGTAGAAATCCTCAAAAACTCTATATTAACCCTGCTAAACCCTCAAGTTTTGGGTTTACACCTCCCACCTCAAACTAGAAATCCTGGCAGACTCCTTGATTACAAGATTTGACCGGACTGAAAAGAAGAGACGCAACAAGTGAATAAGAGATTGGTAGAAAAAGCTATTCTTGTTCAGTTTATATGAGTCAATTTTTTTATCAGAGTCAATACGTCTGATTCTATTTGATGGCTTTTTGTGCACATCTTCACACAAGTTAAAAGGTTTAAATAAGCGGTTTTCGCAGCCTAGGTAACAAGATAAAATTTGCGGGAGCTGCGATAGTATCAGGGTTGTCTCCGTGATTACCTTTTCCTTTGACCAACCAACCTTCGAAGAACACAGCACGTCACATTTCTCCTTATATATTAAAGATGTTGGATGAAAGATGAGTACATCAAAGCCGGCCGGGTGGCCGAGCGGTCTGCGGCGGTAAGCCATCGACGCGAAGGTCCCGGGTTCGAGCTCCGGCAGGAGCATGGGTGTGGATTTTAACAAATAAAGGCACATCGTGACCGGCCGAAGTCCACAGTTACTAGACTGGCCCATATAAGAATAAAGTTTATCAAAGTTTATATGAGTGCATCAAAGTTTATCAAGGCATATTGTAGACACAAAATGTACAAAAATACAGAAGTAATATTCAAAATTAACTCTTTTACAAGTATACAAGAAGTGTACTTACGCTATTTACCGTGTAATTTCTGAACGAAACTAAACCTACAATCCCGAAAATATTTTAATGACATTTTAAAAATATAATTCAAGGAAGAAAATATTTCTCTCATAAAAAAATATAACTTTAATCAAATTAAATTTTAATGCACTAGTTAACAGTCTAAGACATCAACATTCGTCTGACGTTGTAAACTTTGTTTATTGTGTTCGAGTTCTAATATAAGGGTAGCCAGAACAAAGGAGAAGGGAGAAAAAAGGAAGTGGTTTAAAAAAAAATACTACTTTATTAACAAAGAGGGCGAGCAGGATAGAGGGTAGAGAGAGGGAAGGAAGAAACGGTTAAGACGAGCCTTAATTCAAGCGTCTCTCCGCAAAGTGCGCATTAAATGAGGTAGCAACATTTGCTCTTCCAATTAGAACATTCCGTTCAGAATTAGTCGTAAATTAGATATATTCCGGTTAGTTTAACTCTTGGTCGCTAGGTGGAGGGAGAGAAAGCGAGAGAGAGGTTCTTGCGCATTTTCCCGGAAGAGAGCGGGTACGGGAGCTTCATGGTTGTCTGTCTGTTGGGATAATACAGGGCGAGTCTCAACACCAAAATAGATTTAAACCAGGCAAGCTAGTCTCGACACCAAACTAGATTTAAAACATTTACACTGTGTGTGTATGTGTATGGGGAGGTGGGTGTGTATGTGCTTAATCCTACCTCCTCCCGCCCCCAATTTCTGGATGTTCTCTTTCGTTTTACAGTACGACTCACAGAAGAAGAAGCGAGTATATATCATTAAGCCTGTGTTGGATGTTTTAAGTCGTTTATATTGGAATGTTCGTTAGGAAGAACAAGACTTATAATTAATTCAGCCTAATTAACATAACCTATCATTTTATTCTATTTAAAACGAAGATGTACTTCATTATAGTGCGAAGCTGAATCATAATATTTCCTTTATTGATCTCATTGTTACAAATCTTTTTTGACGAATCATTTTTACTCGAATCACTTTATCTTGTTCTGCTCTTGATCGATCATTGCTCGAATTAAAAGTTTTTTTTAGTCTAATTTTAACTTTTATTATACGTTATAACGTTTTATAACGTGTAATAAACGTTAAATTTGGGTTGACTAATCGTTCAATCAACAGTTGTCCTATTTGGGATTGGATTTTAGTTATGTGACGCAAAAAAAGGTTGAAAATTCAAGAAAATATTCACATATCGTTTCTAGTGCTGTTTTCAGCAATTACCGTCTCTTTGGATGAAGGCAGGTAATAGGGTTTCTCAATACCATAAAAATTATTCGATCCTTTCCTAAAGTACTCCAAAGTTTGGTGAAACTGTACAGCGACTTCGCTTCATGTATTCCATTTCCCCTGCACCTAAATCATTCCTTTACAGCGACTTCGATTCATATATTCCATTTCCTCTGCACCTAATTCATTCCTTTACAGCGACTTCGATTCATGTATTCCATTTCCTCTGCACCTAATTCATTCCTTTACAGCGACTTTGCTTCATGTATTCCATTTCCACCTGACCTAATTCATTCCTTTGCAGCGACTTCGCTTCATGTATTTCATTTCCCCTACACCTAATTCATTCCTTTACAGCGACTTCGCTTCATTATTCCATTTCCCTTGCACCTAATTCATTCCTTTACAGCGACTTCGCTTCATGTATTCCATTTCCCCTGCACCTAATTCATTCCTTTGCAGCGACTTCGCTTCATGTATTCCACTTCCCCTGCACCTAATTCTTTCTTTTACAGCGACTTCGCTTCATGTATTCCATTTCCCTTGCACATAATTCATTCCTTACGAATAATTAATCTTCATTTGGCGAATAAAGACATAAAATACAATGAATCTAAAGAATCGAGAGATTGGAATAAACTGATTTATGTATATCTACGTTAGGCGCTCTACGGGAAAAGGGACGCATAGATCGATTTGTCCTTTCTAAAGCAGATTCTCTTTTATTGTTCATTATGATTTACTGAAGATGAAATGTGTAATAACACTTCAGTTGAATAGCTCAAAAACTTGGGTCGGTACACCTGCTTGAAATTACATTTCAGTTATTATTTTTAAGTAATTACAAAGTATTCAGGTTTATTTTTTATTTTTTCAAAATGATACATTTGACTTGTGTATTTTTTTAATGAAGTGAGTTGTTCATAATATGTTGTTTATTTGTTGTTGTTTTATATTATGAATCATTTATAACTAGAGCTACAACTTATTTTTTTCTACTGTAGCTCCCAAATATTAGACTATGAAAATATCTTTCATAGTTCTTTGTTATTAAGCAATAGTTCTAACATACTGAAATTTGACCAAACATTCCAGCCGATTTAAAATGTCAAAGTTGATCTCCTTATATTTACTCGCAGTATCCATTTGCCAGTGTTTTCACACATTTTAGTTCCCCCATATGCTCTATTATAATGCTCTTTCTTTTTTGTTTCTACGTTCTTCACATTTAATAGTTTTGAAGTTATTGACGATGGGTGAATTTGCTGATATATCACTGGTCTAATCAAAATTAGCTCCTATTAGCCCCGTAAAGGCCAAACATTAGGAAAATTATAAAAAATGTTTCTTCTAAATGTTGTTTCTTTTCTAAGTGTAGTTCCATTAAAGTGAAAAATTACCCCATTTTTCTGTTTGAAATTTTAAAGTTGACTCTCCTTACAGATATTTCCTGAGCGGCTCTGTATTTTTTTTTTTAGGTATTATGTTTCAGTTCTGTATGTTTACTTGTGATATATCATATTTCGTTTCAAAGTTTTAAGTCTCAAGAATGATTTCCCAATAATGTGATGATGAGGAATACCAATAACAATCAATACAATTGGCAATAAACGATTGTATTTCAACAATTTGTGTTGAGGAGTGCAGCTCTTAGGAGATTCATATGATTGTTTACCGTTCGTTGTTAATTGCGGATGATGTTAAAACAGCGGGTATCCATAAATAAATACTCTGATTATAATGATGATGATGATGGGTGTTATTCGGGCCCTGACTCGAAGTCGCCTGAACAATGTGAACTGGTGGTGATTTGCCATTGCCTTGCAACGGCGTTCTAACGACGGGACCTAGAGTTTAACGTGGGCTCCGAAAAACTTGTGCACCCGCCGGGGATTGAACCCGAGGTTCCTCAATTACAAGGCAACCAGTGTTACCACTTACCCACAGAGGACATATTATAATATATACTTAAATAATAAACATTAATAGCATATATTTAATTTATATGCACTATTTAATGGACATTTATAAACTTCAACATGTACACTCCTTATTCAAAATTTTGAACCGACATTCAATCTTATGCCACACATCCTGCACACCATTCTGATGCGACTCCGTCAGTTGCATGTCATACGCTGTCGAAGGTCACAACATCTACAACTGCTAGTTTATAAACCATATATTTAACATTTCCCCAAAATTGCATAATATATGTATTCGGGTGTCTTTTTCTGCACTGAATTAATTTTTTGCAAGAAAAGGCAGCGACAACGCTCTTAGTTGAGAAATGTTGTACTAGTCTACAGAACACATAACTGTTACGATTGTCCAAGCTTACCTGTAAAACATAATCTGCAATATGTATCATCGTTAAAATCTGTTGAAATCAGGATAATAATTCATGGACAACCTGTATTATAATATGTATATCAGAGGTCAACATAGTTACAAAAAAATAATTTAGTTTTGAACAATCTTCACGATTTTGGTCACTGTGAGTGAGTGAATTGTTATTAATGGCCTAAACGAGCTGGTGTGCATCTAAGGACGGGACCTACAGTTTTTGGTAAAATGGGCCCCGAACCACTCCGGTCAATTGACCCAGGTGCACAAAATAGGCAATCTAGCCAGGAAAAAAAAATCCGAAAACTGTTTTGATGATTCCAACACCTTACAACTCGTGATGATTTCACATATATAATTGTCTGTATGTTTGCAATATCCTTGGTCACGAGAAATAAACAAAGGCACCATATGGACTCTCCAATGTTGACCTTTCTGTCTAAGAGTTTTGTATGCTTTTACCACCTGCGTTTCAGTGTTTGTTTCCAACTGTATGTGGTGTATGAAACTACGTGAAATAATATACTTTCTAGCGTTATTATTTCTCATACATGTATTTAGTTTGGATACCATACTTCATATATGGTCATCACACTTACAACATCTAGTGTCTACATCTACAACATACATCAACTTAGTATCCCGGGAAATAAACTTCTAAAACGAAGCTTCTCTGTCTTTATGTAGAGTTACAATTCGAATGGCACTGTGAATTTTACACAATTGTTTTGCTGAATTGTTCACTTTTAAGTTGTCCAAATAAATATTTGCCCCTAATTGCCGCCCCCTTTCCTGATTTTCTATGGAGGTGCAGCAATCCGCACCAGTTTTGATTGTCTCGGTCGCACGACGCGAGCTGTTAAACCCGTAACAAAACAGCATAGAAACTAAGGATACGCTTGCAACTTATGTCTTCAAGAAGCTAGGAATAGATGTTGCTACAGAAGACACCCTGAGATGTGCACATGTAGTCGTGCCGACAATCCTGAATGAATTTGGCAAGTGTTCACAGAATTGTTACAGAGTGAAAGACCTATTGCTCGAGACGAGTAGTGACTGACTTGATAGACGTTAAATTTGCCCCCAAAAGTGAGTGCATTGCTTGACAGCTTTCAAAGCTTGGAAGACCGAAAAGTATTTGGGCCTTGTACAGAGAGAGAAGAGCAAAAGAGACGAAAGAATTATGAGCAAAGTAAGCAAATCACTGAATTTCATTCAACAACAGTGACCGTGATTGAAATGGAGGGTTCTGTGGTGACGCAGTTTGTGATGATTATGGTAGATGGAAACGTATGCAATGCTTTGACAGACATAGATTCTGTATAATCCTTACGAAATGTAATTGCTGTGTTTATGATGATAAGCTCAAGCATATACAAACAATTTACATCAGAGGAAAACAGTTCTTTACAGTTTAAAATAAAGTCTATCGTATTTGCTTAATTGTGTGGACTGGAGGTGATAAGGCTCACCTATTTATAGGAACTGGATTTTACGTTATCTTGGTTATGTTTTTACTAGTTGTTGAGTCTTTCAGTTCTTCTGTAAAAACATTTCCAGTTTTCTAAATTTCTTAAGTTCCTTCCTCGTTTCCTTGAATCTTACATTTCCTGGACTTTGTGTTTCGCAGGACAGCTTATTTATTTAGGTTCTCTGCGTACGCCATTTATGCAATATTCATCTCGTAATCCATTATCTTAGGTTTAGATTGCTATGTTGATGTCGTCCTTCTTTAATTGTAGAATTCTATTCTGAATTTAACATATATGTAACGTTATTATTTTTGGATTACTGCGTGTTTATTATATTTGTTCCTGTATTTATTTTGTTACATTTTGTTTCTCATTACATGCAGTAAAATAATAAATGTATTGTAATATGTCTCGCATAGCATTTGTCACTTTATAGCTACAGAAAGATTTCATGTGGTGGTTTTTAACACAATTCAAAATACAGTCGCAAGTACAAGAACGTACTGCGTCTGGTTGTACTATCGGGTTCTATAGAGTCATAGATCAGATCACACATTCAATTTGGTGCAAAATACATAATTATCTTGATGCCGGTCCATTTATTGTACACATAAGAATTTTCCCCGCCCAGATCCGCATTTTTGTCCACTGTGCGGTGGGATTTTAGCACGTAACCACTCGCAACAAAAAGCGAGCACCCTAAACTCTCGGCCACCAAACTCTGTCTTTGGTCAGTGTAGTAAGCCGAATATTCTAAATATATTTTCTTCTTACTCATATCGTACCAACGTGTCCATCAAAACTTCTGCACGCTTGTGTTTTTTTTTGTGTGTGTATGTGGTTATTTCTGTGTGTGTGGGGGGAAGGGGGGTTGTAGGGTGTGGACTGTAGCTGGAAAGTGTGAGTTGGGCTACGTGCCGGGGAGGTGTTTCATGGAATACGGGTTGATACCCCATTCGGGTCTAATAAGATGCTGGAATTATAGACCCCACACTAAACAAATCCTTCGATTCGCCACCGCATAATATTGAGAAGGTACATTTACTGTTAGCAATATTGATTTTAGATGTAAGAATTGTTGATAAGAAATATTTTTCCTAGCATGTTGAAATGAACCGTACAAATTTTGCTTGTGGTGTTGGACTGTTAACAAAAATATAAAACGCCAAAGTAAATACAAGTAGGAATTTTCACAGCTATGGAAATAAGTCGCTGAAAAATGGGAACATTTCCTTCTGTATAAAAGGGAGATAAGTTTCCGCGGTTTGATCTCTTGACTCCAGTATTGAACGACAGAGCGGCATTCAAGTCAGGAAAATACTTTTTCACATATTTTTGATTTAGAAACTTGTGCAACTCTTTGAGAGTAGTCATACTTCTTCTCATGTTAGGAGGAAGGGGGGTGTCAGAGGAGGGATACAACTGTTAGATCAAAAGCAGAGAAGCAACCATCACTATTCATTTCATATCGAAATGTCTATCCAAATCTACGAGCCTACAGAATGTGCTCTAACTGCTTTGTGCCCACTGTGAAAACCTTATGGTAAAAAGAGATCTCGTGCTGTAAATATATTTTGGCGGTCGGAAAATTTCGCCTTTTAACCTTTTGTGATAGTATTACCATAAAAGAAGCAAGGCTGGCGAGATATCAGCCTTTTAAATCTATTTGTGCTTAATGTTTTGTGATTTATGGAACAAAAGTTCTTAGGAATAAAAAAAATAGGACTTTGTCCACATAAGAAGAAACCTTGGAACTTTTTCCTTATCCATACGAAAAGCTGGAGAGAGTGTATGAGAGAGAGAGAGAGAGAGAGATTGGGACCAGGAAAAGCTAATGCTAAAATCCGCAAAAATAAGTGAATGTTACTCCAGAACTGCTATAACAGTCTCAACCATGGCTACTATATCTTCATTACTGACCGTTGGCCATAACATCCCATGATTTATCTTACTCCACGAGAAGTCCGCCCAGCCAGGCGCTATGGATAACTTAACAACCAGCAACTGGAAATTTATTCCAACGCCGGGGAAAAGTGGATGGTCCGGACGCTCGGGGGTTCAGAGAGAGGTGGGTGGGGTAAATGGACGGTAGAAGAGAGAGAGAGAGAGAGTGTGTGTGTGAGAGAGAGAGAGTAAGATAGCAGGGATGTGGGAAGGGGGAGGGGAGGGGAGAGAAGAACAACTAGAATGCGCGATGCAATTTTATATGCTTTGCAGTGGAAACCGCCGGCCAATTAAAATCGGACACTATACAACGCAAAATGGTTTTCAAGTGGCCAGTGGCTCTGGCGCTTCCAAGTTATGTTTCAACAAGGGAAGTTGTCTGACTGCGAGTTAGTCCGAAATCATGATAATAACTAGGCTGTATTATTATTATTATTATTATTATTATTATTATTTACATTTCCATAATTTTTAATATATTTGTAAATTAAGCCAAAACTTCTTACTTATTGTTTATTTATATAATATGTTTTTACGTCCTACTTTCTGACCTGTCGGAAGTCCCAGCCAGGGATGTTCTCAGTATTTTGAAATTGGAGGGCGAGCATGGGGGGCGTAAATGAAAATGTGCGGATGCAAGAGCAATTTTGCTGGTTTATTTTGTCACTTTTATGTTTTTACGTTCAGGTGATGTAGGAAAAAGGCTGGTGTGTGTAGCTGCGACTAATTGAAATGTTATTAACGACTTAAACTAGCGGGTGAGCTTCTATGGATGGGACCTACAGTTTTTTTTTTTTTTTGCAAAGTAGGCTCCGAACCAATGCGACCCAGGCGGGAATTAAACTCACGGCAAAGCGGACAAAAAGCGACCACCGCGCTACCCTCTTGGTCACTCCGAAGTCTGTAACTGCGATGTATGATGGTCTAACAAAATCTCTTCTCTGATGGATGATATCTCTTGGCAAGCACGACTTCTGAATAAAACAAAAAAAAAATAGTACCCAAACTCTCTAGCCTAGGTACCATATGAACATTTACCTTCATAGGGAAAAGTTAATCTGGATGATCGACGTGTGCAGGAATCGAATCTACATTGTTTTTCTCAGTGATGATCATTCATTCGTCTGTGATTTGATTACAAATTTTCGTTGCATTTCTGATTTCACGGTCTTCAAAACCACGTGGCTAACACTATCCCTTGTTTTAATATATGGATATGATATTTTAATAAACGACGATTTCTAATATGAAATATCGCTTAATAGTAGGACATGGATGTTGTATATACATTAATTTGGTTAATACAATACAACAACTAACAGGCAAATAGCAAATCTTTCTTGTGTATTTTAGAAAATAGATTGTTATGGGTCCATGCCATGCAAACATGAACACTTACTTAATTTACATGGATATTCGTATTTAGACTGGATAAAAAGAATTGTAAATAAGAAAAAAACAAATGTGAACAATTAGCTGAAGGAGTTGTTTGTGTGCAGTTTTACGCAAGTGTATGATTTTTGGTATCATTAATGTAAGGTCTTGATCAACAAGGCGCATCCTGGAATTATCCCTTTAGCTGTAATAAAGGTTACCCACTCCGGGAAAATAGAAAACTTATATGACGTAATTCTCCAGAGGAAACACTACGACAGCTTAAGTGAAGCTCGACAGCTATTACTACGAAGATCGACCTTCTTCAAGATCAATGTGTCACAGGCCTAGCGAGCAATTCTCATTTCCAAGCTGTACTCAAACAAAAAGTGTTTGTGTAAAAGCTATTAAACTCTATTTCTTGTGTACTTTTTTTTATAAGTTACTAAAAAAATATTTCCAGCAATTCAGCAATGGCATGATCCTGACACCTCATGAAGGTCTCCGTGAAGCTGACCCCAGCCAGTTCAGCACTAATTTTTTAGTACGCGCGAGAAACTACTGCTCCTTAAATAGTACAAGTTAGAAAAAAAATATGCTCCTACGGCAAAGTTGAAAATTAACAGTATTTCCGGGTGAAGCTGTCTTCACGCTGGTCCCACGAACCCAACAATCAGTACTGGGACATACACTAAAAATTAGTGCTTAAATAGTGTTCACTATTCACCACTAAAAGAAAATTAGCGCTATGTATTTTAAGGGGAAATGGCGCATTTTTAAATTTCACTTCCCCTACTATGACTCGGGATAGCGTGAAGACAGCCCCACCCAGTCTTCGAACAACTTTGAAATATACGCCGAGAATTGGTACTCAAATAGTGATCATGGTCTTGCATGGAAAGAAAATGAGTACTATTTACTCTATCGAGAAATAAGCATTATTTATATTTTATCTCACCTTTCTTTCCCTCCCCCTAAAAGTTTGGTAATGAATCCCCCCTCCCCACCTTTTTTTACTGCAACTAGTACCAAACAATTTGGTTGATATACAGCGGACCAAAGGTTAGGTAATCACCACTGAAACAAATTGTTAAAAAGAATTAGTCATGATTACCTAAAATTAGCTTGAGAGCCAGGCATGTGAAAAACTGCGAAAACAGTATCCAGTGTCCTGGAACCAAGGCCGCCCGATTAGTAGTCAGACATGCTAGCGCCTGAGTCACGGTGCCTCATATACCTTTCGGGTAGTTAATTTAATTACAACTTAATTTTATAATTTTCTGACCACTTTTGAACTTCATGAACAAATTCTATGCTTCTAAAGTATTTTTAAAGTCTGTCATTTATCAGTCTATTATTATTATTATATGAATGTTCAGTCTCATACAAAGTTAACAATGTGGGATATCATGCGATTGGTAGAGCAAATTGATTACATATGTGAACTTACCGGAGGACAGCTATCTGTATTGTAGTTGCGCTCCATCACCTCCGGGAGTCTTATTTGAATCTTAGGGAAGGCCTAACCTAAAACGATATGTCACATGGTGCCCTTCTCCAATTAAAATCCTCGACATAAATCCAGGATGAGGGCTTTCAAGATGCCCAACATGACGCCTATCCCTCCCCATCACCAATATCCAACATTTAGTCTCACTCTACCCAGCCGTTTTCGACTTACCAGGGTATTTCTAAACTTCTGTCTATCCTTGCAGTTAAAAGAACTCCTTTTTAAATTCGATTTTCTGTTGAGAGTTGAAATTTACATAAAAACCAGTGCTAACTTTATAACAGTTCGTTATATGTAAAAAATGGTAATAGCGACTTAGAAAAGAAAAGGCTACGATCTTTAACTTCGTATTCTTGAAACATTTCTGTCCGGGCCACGTTTATGAGATAAATGCACAAATGTATATTACGGAGCCATTTTTTCAAAATGGTGGCGACCGAAGCACAGCCTGGAATGATGGAGAGTTTTGATTTGTTGTTTAGTTCAACAAGTGCAATATTTCTTCCAAGTTTCATGCTTTCTCGAATTACTTCCTACTTGACTCCTTTTTGTGTTTATATTTACTGGACTATACTACCAATAACACAGGTCAACAGGGTTTCGGTAACAGGGATGAAAGTAGGTGTTTCTTATTGTATTTTTGACGCTAAATTCAGATATGTATGTGAAAAGTTTCCACCACGTACCATTTATCTTAACATGTATCAACACTGCAGTGTAGGCCAAGCAAGAGATAAAAATGGACGTACATAGAAAAACTACATCAGTTTTGAAAATTGGCAGTATATGACAGAGTTCCGTGTACTGGGTAATACTAAATTTGTGACCTTGGTGCTCTTAAGATAAAATAATATAACTGCTGAGCAAAGCAATTAAACGTGTAACAGTTTCACCAACTAACTGCTTAACTTCATCAGACACACTAGCAGTTATATTATTATATCTTAAGTTTTCCAAAGCAAAGCTTTGACATTGAAAGTATCATAGTTTGTGCTCTACCGCTCTTTCCGCCATATTGAAAAAATGGCGCCTAATAGGTTTTTTGTTTTTGTAAATATCTCGCTTGGAAAGCATTTTAGAGCAAAATGTATTTTTACGAAAATTAATCTACGTAAAATTCTCTACAAGAAACGTTATTTCTATTATTTTTTTTTCAGGATGCACCATTTAGACGCTAGACGTGCTTAAAATTAAGATTTTATTTATATATCTGTATTTGCATAATTGGACCTAGTTCGGTCAACAGTACACCAATCTTGAAAAAAAAATCTAGGTAACACGCTAGGTTAGCTACAAACAATAAAATTATGGATCCTTTCTCGCACATACTGTCTTAAAAATTGTCTCGACTAAAACTGGGTTGTCCGGAAGTTTGTATCCAAAAGCTTTACTGATCGCCAAACATTCCCCGTCTGAAATAGGCTATTGATAGTATACAAGAATTTATTATTTCAGAACTATATTTCTTTCAAACTTTCAGTTCTTATAACACATACCTGAAGGTATACATAATTAAAGCTATTATCAAGTATAAAGCTTTTTTATGGATGAACGCACCCCATTTCAACGTATGTATAAGTTTGGAACAAAGAAAAAGTTATCGTAACAAAAAAATCGTACGTAGTGGGTACTTTTCTAGCTCGTATTTGAAATCAGTAATTTAGGGGAAAAAAAAACAAATTTAGTAAAAAACAGTGATTGTTATGTATGTTACCGAAAGAAAGTTAAAATCTGTTGCCCTGTGTAATTAGTTAACAAATAATTTTCAACAGTTCGACTAGGTTTGTGAAAAAAACAATGCGATTGATAAAATCTTACAACTAATTTTAAAATTGCAACAAATGTTTTTTTAAAGTATTAATTTTATTGTATTTCTTTCTGTTCGTTGACTCTCTCATTAAGAATCAGATAAACTTAGAAAGATTCTTGATTGCTAGGCCATCAACGATCCTCTGTTGAAGGAAGATTAACTGCTATCCAAATTATTAGCACGTGTACATACGTGTGGTCTCTAGTTCAAATCCAGTTAAGGTCCACATTAGCTAAAATTAAACGTTCCCTACTTAGAAGCGTACAACTGTACAAGTTTGCTTAGGACAGTAATACTGGTTCAATCAATGACCAGGACTTCAAAACTAGAGTAGGGTAGGGGGTATACATGAGGGTGTAAGAGCATGTTCGTTATTTTTTTACTGCAAATTGTTTTTGAAGGAGTTCGTAGAGCGATAAGACAAAACAAACAAAATTGTTTCTGAAAGATGAAGTAATATCATAGACCTCATAATAAATAGACTTACCACAACTCCCCATTTCTTGCTGCGCTAAAATTAATGGGTTTCTGTTCAGAGTACGTGATTTTGAATTCATCCGCTAGGTAGCTCTGGCATAGACCTCATAATAGAATATGACGTCTATGCAAGAGCTACCTAGCGGATGAATTCAAAATCACGTGCTCTGAACAGAAACCCATTAGTTTTAGCGCAGCAAGAAATGGGGAGTTGAGGTAAGTCTATGTATTATGAGGTCTATGGTAATATCTATAAATAATGATATGAGGTCTGGCAACTTAGAACATAATTGAAATTGTTCACAAGGTAAATATTTTTCATCTAATTTTATGATTGACAGAGTGCAGTTTATATAGAGAATTCCTACACTGGTCATCATGGGCGTTGGCAAGGGGGTGGGGGGAGCAAGGCCCCCATGAACTTCAGTCTTTATATGTCTTTGCTGTTCAATTTTCATATATTTGGCGTGTTTTATGTTTTTCACTGTATGTATTTCATAAGTGGTATCTGGAATGCTGCCGTTAAATTTCCTTATTTATTCCCATATTCATTTTAATCTATGTAATCACAAATACCCCAATTTAAACCCCCGAAACAAACTTTGTAAAACATCGAAAGTAAAAACACGAATTGCATAATTGGACCATCATCTACCATTTCTTTCTTTGAACATACCCTTTCTTGATGAAGTTCACTGCAGTTCTTCTAGGAAGCAAATAAAACAAAAGAAGTCTCTCTCTTAAAAAAAAAAAACAGGCCTACACTCACAAACTAACATACAAAGTTTATAAAGCACTAATAAGCCAATAGTAATATACACATTCCTTTAACGTAATAATTTGGTGACCTCATCTTAAGATACATTGGTACGTACGTACATCTATTTTAAAAATACCGAACAAATAAAAAAAAAACAATACTGAAATTTTGAAACGCGACCCATCTAATACCTATTAAGATTTATGAAATTAACTGTTTCAGATTTTCGGAGATAATTCTTTTAGCCGAGATATTTGAAGTTTGTAACTTAAGACGGCATAGCCCAGGATTTCAAATTTCCCCTCAATAACAAATCAGTTCATTTGATAGATATTTTTAAGTATTATCTGGTCAACTTTCTAAAATACCATTTTAATTGTTATTGGATCATTTTTTTATAAATATATAAGAAATGAAATCTGATTACCCAGGACTCTTAAAACGAATCTAAATTTGAATTTTTACAGGCTTTAAAGCAACGTTGTTCAAACACAATTGATGATGATGATGGGAGATTTGACGGAATGAAGAAAGTGGATGGTAACGGGAGGATCCTAAAAATAGCAACGCACACGGTATTTGTCCACAACAAAACCAGATGGTTCGAGCTGAGATCGAACCGAGGACCCCACACACCAGGGGTGAGCGCTCTACCGCTGATCTACCGCAGCACAAAACGAATCCTAAAAATGTTCCTTTCCTCTTGGCTTCTTCAGTTTTTGGTGTTACTTCATCCCTAGCAGAATGATGGTCAGGAAATAGCGAGTCTCTCCAGTTAAATGTTATGTGACGGTAGACCAATGTCGTTCATGATAAATACATTAAACAAAGGATTGAGACTTGGTATATTTCTAACACTAGTTATCTGCAAAATCATAAGAGCAGATCGGTATTCGTTTTGTGACGTGGAAGCTTTACCTCTAACCGATTACATTTCTGCAGGTCCTCAGAAACAATTTGGTTATTGCTCTTCACTAAGTGTGATAATGACTTCTGCGAATTAGTTTTCAAATAACCAACCAATACAACACACGCTGGTAATCGAATAATTTTCTATAGCATCTTTTGGCCATGGTTGGTAACTCAGGCAGAACAGAAAGTTTAACTAATAAACCTCTTCTTTCACAGGAAATATTACTCATAAATTAATGTTGGTTAAAATATGTCTTTTTTTTATAATCTTCGACATCTAACACAAAATTTGATGTAAGCACAAGGACTCACTGTTTTAACTTTATCTGAATTATTAAAACTTCTCTTTATCCGACAATGTTATCCCATCTCTGTCTTTGTGACTTTAAATTATATAATAATTATTGATGACACTGGATTAATTGTAATGAACAACGAGTTCTCACACGCCAGGTAGTAAGACATTTGATCATCCTTACTATTCAAAGATGGTGGACATGTTGCTGTCCGGCGTTACTGTTAAGTGACTGTTAGAAAATTTTGTACCGTGTTGCGAGTTCAGATTCCATTTCATTCATTTGAAAATTATGATTATTTCAATTTTATATTATTTTTAAATTATTTTATGTAATTCAGCAAACTATTAGAAAGTTCTCCTCTAGAAAGAAGGAAAGAATAAGGTTTCGGGGAAGTACGAGTTATAGGTACTTGGGAATTTCACGCTTTAATTTCCACTCTGTTATAAATTCCGAAAGAGAAAAGATAACGTTTAAGAAAATAAGGAACTGTACTCTAATAAACAACTGCAATAACACGTAATAAAAAAATTAATATAATATGCTTTTCTTCATGATTCATGTATAAATTTCTACCATATCTGTGACACATACACACGCATATATATACACCCATCTGGTCAGCGTGGGAGCAGTGGACCAACTACTCCCTTCAGGGAGAGGCCTTATCCATTAGTGGATTGAATATGGCTGTGATTTATTTATTTATTATATATCCTTAATATTGCCCCCCTTGGGAAAATTCCTGGCAACGCCCTAAAAAAAGTAATAGACATGCCATTCATAAACAATTAGTACTAAAAACTAAAAAATAATTTTGTTTATGCATGACTAAAAAGAGAAAGCATGGAGCGCGCTCTCATATACAGTCACTTTATAAATTCTTCAATTGGTGAGCTCCATACTTTTCTTTTTAGTAACGCATAAAGAAAACTACATTTTACCTTTTAGTATGAATTGTTCAAGAAAAGTGTCTTTAGAAAGCTTTATTTTTTCGAATTATTTCGGTGTTCGGATACTTGTTCTCAAGCTAATGTTTTGTGGCACAAATCCTACAGTGTTCTGCAACCAGTCAAACGCAAGATCATTGCAGGCTAGTATTTATTGTAGGATAGAGAAATCCATATTTAAAAAAAAATATTAAAATATGCTTTAAAAATATATAAATATAAAGAAATATATTAAAGTAACAATGGAATATTCGTCATCCGACTTACAAAATTTCATTATTGTATGAATTGAATTATTTTTATATCCTTTAGGCATCTAAAGCTCAGCCAGATTCATTGTATGACGTCGGGAAATGAGTTAAATTAATATTGCGAAATTAGAGGGCACCAAGAACCATTAAGAACTAAAGAAAAGTCTGTAAAAAAAATAATCCATTTTGTAGCTGCAACTAGTGTTGTAAAAAAACGTTGTTTTTTTTTCTGTGAAGTTTTTCATGTTCTTTTAATGCTTTTTATGTAGTTTTTTCACACAGCAAGTGATTTAATGATTTACGCTGCAGGTAATCAATATAATCAGCAGGATTGGAGTTAAGCTTTTACATATTCTTCCAATCCAAATTTACTATTGTTTTACTGCAGCCTTACGAGGCAAATGATAGGATTATTTATGCATTTACTGCCCCATTGTTATCTTCACGTTGACAAACATAAGGAATTAACTAAGAACATATGGACTGAAGTTATTTGGTATAGTTTGTATTAAAACACTAAACTTCCACGGAACTGAAGAAATATTTTGAATTATAGGAAGAATTTAAGTTCCTAAAGATAAAACAACTTCGAAAACATCTTTACTGTAAACTGAAAAACTATGAATTCTTACCGAAATATGCTCTCATCCCGTATATACAATACGTTAATTTCTAATTACGGTATTATTGAAGGAAGATATCTATTTTTCATCATAATTACCGTCCTCAAAAATCAATTATCTTTAGCTCAAAATCCCGGGAAATAACCTGCTTCTATTCAAGGAGAGGTATATGTGTTTGGGTTTACTAGTACATTGTGTTTCACTATAAAAACACTCGGCATTACTCCCTCATGCTCTGGGCTCCAAGCCTAGCCCCATACTGTGAAAATATACACAGATAGAAACAGTGTAACAAAAAATATTTTATGTTATATGCATCTTTCAAAAAAGTTTTATAAATCCATAATGAATAATACTCTTGTATACAAGCAACCACACATATGGTTCTTCTAATGAGTCTGTTGCAAGAGGGTTCTGAGAAGTATTATTTCTATGCATATCATAACGTAGCCACGTCCCGTGGCTCCCCCGCGCTTTTTTGAAAGTATAGGAATAGCTATCGGCACGTAACAATATGGGGCCATTTAAAAAATCGAATTTTATAATAGGATGGCAACACTGACAACTGGATGCTTGGGTACAAGGAATAACCACGGTATGTGTCGAATATGTATACTCAAAGCTTGGCACGGATTCGTTGAACTGAATGGAATGAGTAAATATTTAATTTTTTAAATGATTGGCAACACTGTCAACTTTGGGACCTCTATGACGCGGTCCAGTACGTAAATACAAGTTTGGTCTTAATACGTTCAACGATATGGAAGCATTTACAAATTTTATTATCTGAAATTGGTTGGAAACACTAACAACTACGGCGCCGAAAGTACCCACATGAACTGTCCCAGTACTTAATGTATATGGCAAATAATGTATAAATCAATGTGCATACGTCCAATAGTAACAAATATGAAATCTAGATTTTTTTAATCGTTTGGCAACCCTGACAAATTACGGTGCCTGGAGTGTCTGTATAACATGTCCCAGTACCTAATGAACATGTATGCCAAATTTAGTGTAAATCAACGCACACATGTAGATTTGTATTAACAAAGGCATTTCTATAAGTTGAACTTTAAAATAGGTTGGCAACACTGACAACTGGGGTTTTTGGGGTCGGGGACACCCAAAACTTTCTTCTATTGTGTTGAATGATATTTAAACTAAGTTTGGGGAAGATACGACATAGAAGAAGTTTTTAAAATGTTTCTTTAAAAGGCCTGCAACACTGAGAAGTGGCAACCCGGAAACTTTCACATATACCAAAAACTATTTGTAATCTAGGGTTTAATTTATGTTGTATTTCTTCTTAATTAACTATATAAAAGTAATTCTTGCTTAAAGAGACGTTAGCAATATTACAAATTGCTGCCCTGAAAAAAAAATTAGACAAAAACGAAGGC
Source organism: Lepisma saccharinum (assembly GCA_022664845.1). Classification (NCBI taxonomy): domain Eukaryota; kingdom Metazoa; phylum Arthropoda; class Insecta; order Zygentoma; family Lepismatidae; genus Lepisma; species Lepisma saccharinum. The sequence continues at coordinate 90,456 of JAGDQP010001748.1, read as the reverse complement.
TCATGTTTAAAAAAAAAACTGAAAAAACGTACCTTTTTTTCTATTCACAACACTATCTGCAACACTATACGAACATTATCAAGATGTTTAAATTTAAGATTATTGGGATCGCTATAGGTTTAATGGAAGTTCAGGTCCTCCTATTTAGACGTATGCATGTTGAAGAAGGACAAGTCTAGTTAATAAGAAATGAAACAACAAGACTTTTAAGTCCAAAGCGCAAACGGTAACCTGAAAAAGTGGTAAAGACAGTTTTCGCCTTCTCCATCAGATAACAGAAGAGTAAAGCAATCGTTTGCTTGCTTCTGCTTTCGAAGTATTTGTTTAGCAGACCTCCGAATTTCTTTACGTTCCTTCCTAGCAAAGCAAACGAAAAGGGACCTTATAATCCTGCTTACTCGTTCATCCGTCCGTTCGTGTCTAAATAGATAATCTGGAACTACAAGGTATAGGGCGAGGTGTTGTTTGAAATGTCTTGGCTATACTAGTTCAAAGTCGCTCGAACAATCTTCACTGGTACAGTGGGTTAGTGTTGCTAACTCATTTTTAAATTTAATTTTTCAAATAGACCCATTCCAGTAACTCTATCTGCACCAAATTTTGCTTAAACATTGTTTATTCTTCGACACAATGTAAAAATACTACCGTTGTCTCAATCTCAAGCATACCAATTGGCAATGTTGCCAACCTATTATCTATACAATTCAGTTTTCATATTATTTCAACGTAGGAGCAACTTGGCACAAAAATTATTCGACACAAGAAAAAAATACTGTGATTATCATCATCTGCAAGCTCTCCATTTGTCAGTGTTGCCAACGTACTTTTAAAATCAATTTTTCAATTTGCTTCCATACTGTTGAACGTATCCGTATGAAACTTGGCATAAACACCATTCGACACAACATAAAAAAATACTGTATGTATTCTCGTCCCTAAGCATCCCAATTGTCAAGTGTTGCAAACTCTTTTTTCCTAATATAAAATTGAACGTTTGTGTGTCTGAGATGCTATCAAGAGACCTGACCTTTTGCGCTTGTTGATAGAATGGCAGAGTTCACTTGTTTAATTTCACTTTGTCCGTCCGTCTTAATCTTTGTGCGTGGTATTTTTATACTATCTGCACGTTTGTGAAATTAGAGATGTCAGCCTCGAATTTTTACTATTATCTAATGGCTTTTCCATACGTTTCATATATCTTCGAAACTTTCCACTTTTTTTAAAAAAAAATAACGCAGTGGCTACAGGCACGTTAAGGTTTGACTCCAATGCATGCATGCTCTTTAAGTTTTTCACTATACATTTATAAACTTCACAGAACATGTTTGGATTTTCTGATAAATACAATCACGCATGTTGTCAAACAGGCGTCATGTCAGGTCAGGCTATTAACCCACAGGAACTTGAAATGCTATTAATAACAGAAATATACTGGACCTGTGACAGATGTACTGGAACAGTTTATCAACGTCTTCTGATTCCCTCCAGCTGGACGTGCCTGCATTAGACTAGTAACTTGACGTTCCTGTAGCCACAGCATTTGAATAAACTATTTATAATAACATCAGGTAGAGCTAGTCGCAAATGACATCAAGGGGCCATTACGCCTAAAACTCAGTTGTTGGTATTGTTCAATATTTACTGTTAACAGTTCAATAAAATTGATTTTTTGCTTTTGTAAGATTTGAAGCCTACTGCGAAAAATCACAGAGAACATACATAGAGGAGAAAATACCAAGAAAATAAAATAGGTGAGGGAGTCAAAATTCATATGATGAAGGTAGAAATGAAGGATATAGGCATGTAACAGGTTTTCTGCCAGCCTTCTGTAATGAGGGTCGTCTTCCCCCAAATTCTCGAGTGCATATTCCCATCTTAAAAAATTGTACGGTAAAAACCCTAGAGAGAACTCTAATTAGAATCTCAAAACTAAGAATCCTGGGAGAAAATCCCTGGCGTACCTTCCTTATACTTTGAACAATATCGAGTACCCACTAGGTGTGTTCGGAGTTCCAGAATATTCTGGTATTGAAATCTGGATTCTGGATTCAGAAGGTCAATTTTTGTAATTCCGAAATGTCGGAAATCTCGAATGTCGGCATTGCAGAATGTAGGAATTGCAGGAAGCTGAAATTCCGGAATCCACAGGGCCCTGAATTCTGAACCTGACTTCGGAACCTGACAAAGTATAAATGAAATGGAGCTTGTGCTTAGAAAAAAATATTGATCCGGTGTCTTAATGGGCAACAGATACCCAAGACTACGTGTATCATTGCAGTCTTTCATCAATGCAGTCTGTTAAAAATTTTCGGAAACATTTCTAGATAAAGCTGGGTAATTACAGCTGCCTGGAAATTTCCTGTAACTTGGCTAATAGAAAACAGGTTTCAGAAAAGGAAAATTAGAAGCCTTAAGCGAGATTTAAACACTTGCAGCCGTATTCAGAAACTTTTTTTAAGTGACTACTGCTGTACTAACGAGGGATTAACAATCTTTTAACATATATAGGTAGTCACTCGTTAGTACAAGGCTAGTCACTCAAAAAAAAAAAACGTTTCTGAGAACGGCTGTTATTATTTAGTTAGAAGTCCAATATATAGTGAGTGCCTGGACTAAATCACCACTGAAGAAATCAATATATCTCGTGTAGTAAAAAGTAATCCATTATTTTGCCAATAGATGGCTTCAGTGATCTGTATCTCGCGTTGTATAAGTCCGATCGGGTTCAACGAGATGGCATTCAAACGATGAGATTGCGTACTACAAACACTGTTCAGATAGTTGTGATGAGTTGACTCAGTGTTGTGTGAGCGCGCGTCAAAATGGACACTAGCAAAGAGAAAATACGCTATATTTTACAGTTTTTCTTCGATAAAGGCGAAAACGCAAGCCAGGCGGCTGCAAATGTGAGTAGTGTTTATGGTCCTGATACTGTAACAGCCAATCACGCGCAATTTTGGTTTCGTCGATTCCGTTCCGGTAATTTTGACGTCAAAGATGTACCACGCACTGGAAGGCCAAGTGTCGAAAATGTCGATAAAATCATGGACATTGTCGCGTCCGACCGTCATGTAAGCACTGTTTCGATTGCCCAAGAGCTAAACATTGCACAAAAAACCGTGTGGAACCATTTGCATAATGCTGGATACACAAAGAAGCTTGATGTATGGGTGCCACACGAGTTAACGCAAAAGAACCTCATGGACCGAATTTCCATCTGCGAATCGCAACAAAAGCGACCCATTTCTGAAGCGGTTGGTGACTGGTGATGAAAAGTGGATCACTTACGACAACGTCACGCGAAAACGGGCGTGGTCGAAGCGCGGTGCGCCGGCGCAAACGGTGCCCAAGCAAGGATTGACGGCCAGGAAGGTTTTGCTGTGTGTTTGGTGGGATTGGCAGGGAATTATCTACTATGAGCTGCTCCCCTACGGCCAAACCCTTAACTCGGAACTATACTGTCAACAATTGGACCGTCTGAAGGCAGCAATCGCCCAGAAGCGGCCAGCTTTGGCCAATAGGAGAGGCATTGTGACCACCTTATAGTCCGGACCTGGCACCGAGTGATTACCATCTGTTCCTGTCCATGGCGAACACGTTTGCTGGTGAAAAATTCGCTTCAAGAGAGGCTTGTGAAAATCGACTGTCTCAATTTTTTGCCAATAGGGACAAGGGCTTCTATGAGAGAGGCATCATGATATTACCTTCCAAATGGCAACACGTTATCGAACAAAACGGCGCACATGTGACCTAAATCGGATCATTCTAACTATGGTAAGTCAAGCCTTCAATGTCATGCAAAAATAATGGATTACTTTTTATTACACCAGATATTAAAACTGCATAAAAGGTCAGAAAAACGTTGCCCGAACCACAAATACATAAACAAGTTACAGTACTTCCACGTCTTACGACATGTTCTAATAAAATTTTATATCTATCAAGTAGTGTTCACAATCCCCGTTTACTGAGAATGATTCCTATTTCTTTAAAATAGGCCTACGTAATTAAAATGGAGGCAGCAAATTGATCAAAATTACATGTTTGATTACGATAAGCCTTAGTTTTCTCTTTCTGCGCACTTGCGAATATCACCCTGGAACGGGAAAATGAGAACCACCAACCACACAAAAGAGATCTCTCGTGTTTTTGTTTTTTAACGTTTTTTGACAGACACCTTTTAGCTACAGCAGGATTATTGCAAATGCATTCATCTGGAACATAGTTATATCAAACAACGTTCCCAAATTTTTACAATGTATCGTAATGACCAGCGTGTATTACGAACACGTCGACATTGTATAAACAATAACATACATGTTTATAGAACAAACATTTGGTTATGTAAGTAAACAAGTCGTACAGATATCGGAGCAGACGACGATCAACTCAGCAAAATAACACCAGATGGAGCGAATAACGGAAGATAGATTGAGCTGGAGTCAAGTAGAAGAAACAAGAGGAACCAACGCTACAATTACCTTTAAAAAGAACCTGCACAGAGCAAGAGCCATCACTCGTTTCACCGGGGGGTCAGCTCCTCTCCTTCAACCGTTCGCAGTTTGCTAAGAAATTGGAACATCCCTGGTACGCAGTTCGCTAAGGAACTGGTACTATCCTGCACAGTTAGTTCCCTAAGGAACTGGTGTGCACTCTCACATATAAACCCTAACTTAACCTGTACACAGTTCGCCAAGGAACTGGTACAACCACCTGACACGTAATTCGCTAAGGAATTGGTGTCATCCGCAGACGTAGTTCGCCAAGGAACTGGTGTGTACTCTTACCTTACTATTTTCCTGTACGCAGTTCGCCAAGGAACTGGTACAACTTCCCGACACGCAGCTTGCTAAGGAACTGGTGTCTTCCTATTTACCACAGTCTCTATCTGATCACTCTATAGAATAATATATCTTTGTAATCGTCCATACTCAAATACCTGTAAACTGTATTCTTCGGGACGGTAATTTTATTAACTTTGTTCTTGTATATACACGGCTGACACCACTCCCGTGTATCTTTGACTCTACCAATTCAAAAGGAACATTACGGTACCGGTATTGTTATTATATTTTATTATTTACTACTATAAATGAACTTCTGTTTGAGGACCATAGCCAGGGATGGGCTAGGGGAGTCGGCCCCTCCTACAAATCTACATCCCTGTTTGTAAGTAGAAGATAAAATAAAACATCGTGACCCCTTACTCCTCTACAAATCTTCCGTGAACTCCCCTATAGTTTGTGGCTGATCACAGACCTCGGCTTTGTCTGCTTCAAGTATAACTTATACTGCTGGAGTAAGGATATTGTTCATTTCTTTCTGGGTGCTAAATATGTATAACAGTATCTTTTATATGTATAACAGTTAAGGTTTGAGAGACTTAAGATATTAGTGGTTTTTCCTCGTTCGCGGGATCTTGCCCCCCCTCCCCCTAACCCTTTGAACACGAAGGTTCGTCTGTAGGTATAATATTTTCCGTTAACAGTTACGCCGAACTTCACAAAGAAGTAATTTACATAACATCTATGAAATCCTCTTGTATTCAAAACATTATATCATGAGATATTACAAGAGGTGATGCGTAGAGTTTTTGTAAGTTAAACATGGCTGCTAAACTTCGAAACGCCATCTATACAGTCCAAAGTATAGATATGCATTATCTGCATATAAATAACAGTGTCCTTCTAGAAAATTTAACTTGTTTACTTCATTGTTAATCTTTAGAGATGCCACAATGGCGGCTCTTCGATCTGGAATCCAAATTTTAGGGCGAATATCTCGGCAACAGGTATGTTATCATTGATTAAAAGTTTAAATTGTGTTCTTTTATCTCTAAGGATTATAATGTGATGAAAAATTTTGAAGATATACCTTTAAATGCTTCAAATAGATGTTAAATTATCTCACTTACGTTGTCATTTGTTTTTGGAAGATAAACGCATTTGCTGCAGAAATATCATTAGGTATAATAATAATAATCAAAGCAATCATTATTTTTATAAAATAAGAGTAATACAAGAAGGATACTTCCATATTTAAAATTTAGCATGAAATAATACTATTCTGTACGCTATTGTTCTTTGCGTTGTTAGGCCTATTACAAGAAAATTTTATCGAGTCGTTAAATGAATCTTCATTAACTGTGTTAGCCGATTTACACATTTACAAATTATTTCGTCTGATTAGTTATTTAATTTCCTGCGCACATAAAGGATTGACCCTAGCATACGTAACGTAACGCATCCTTCTTTGAAACTACAATAATTACATTGCTACAGCCACAGTGTATAATCCACCTAAGTCGAAAAGATTAAATTAATTTAAAAAGACGTTAATAAATAAGGCTGGACTTTATATACTACTCCGAGTGTTATAATGACCTACCTAATCTTACGTAATCTACCTAATTAAAGTGACTAATTTATGAATTGAGTGGAAGTTCTAGTTTGCAGTGATTTGAACGATTCGAATTAATTCGGAATAGGTTCTTTGTTTATCAGTGATATATACATGACAGGTTAAGTTTGGTTAGTTTAACTTTCAGATAGTACAACAAATTGATTGCATACATGTAAGGGAAGCTCCAGTTGAACTGCAAAGTGCATACTATTTCCAAAACGGTTCATCTATGCTTAGCTAACCTCGCAACTACAGTAATATAATCTAACCAAACCTACAGTTACTAACTGAAGGATTTGGGGAAAATTCTGTGACCCAACAAAAAATGTCTGTGTTGCTTCAACATTTTTCGGTGTCTCAGGGCACCCACCACTTTCTTGTGTTAAAGCCACACAACAAATGGTGTTGGGTTTCGTTGATGTGTTGTCAATGCTAATTTCAACACAATGGACGATGTTATACTAGCATTATCACAGTGTTAAATCACATAACAATGGTATTTATTGATTTAACACAAAAAGTTGTGGTCACCCTGGGACACCGAAAAGTGTTGAACTAACACAAGGACTAGGCATGTTCGGAATTCAAGAATTCCGGAGTGAAATTCTGGTTTTCGGAATCGGAATGTTGTCATCCCAGAATTTCAGAAATGAGTCGACTTGAGAAAATAGGCAAGGTTGAAACAAGTCCAACAGCTGGTAATAAGACGCTGTACAAATCCATACATTCAATGACTCAGTAATAGAATACAAAAAAAATCTCTACCATTTGCTCGCTTAAGCGTGTTCGTAGAGCAATTGACTTTCGACTTCAGAGTCCCCTAATCAAGACATCTGAATAAGTACTTAAGTTGAAATCTTAGGTTACGTTTCGCATACTATTGAAGACAAATAAGATTTAGGTGGTCGTTAGGTTTGACGCATAGGGTCCACGAGGTTTTGGGTTCGAATCTGGAATGAGACGTAAATGTTTCTTGATATTTTTAATAACAGCATTGTATTCATGTAACTGGGACTGACCGACGTCAAACAGTTGAAATAAAATAAAGTTTATCAAAGGTTTGATTGGACTTTAGATACTCCCCGGATGCCATAATAATCAGATCAGAATTCACCTAATGCTAATCCGCATTATTCCAAATCAAAGGCAACTTAAAGTAACTAATCTTAGAACGATTCTAATGTAACTTCCCATATTAATTGGTACTGATTGAACAATCCTGAAGTCCATCCGAAGCCTTTTTCTTTTACCAAATAAAATTTCAATAATAATAGTATTGTATGTAGGCTGAAGAGGTGGTTTTAAAACATAACATAATGTTTTAACTTAAAATTGATGTGGTAACTTACTTTTCAGATGCTTCTCAATGCGTTAACGTGATAAAAAAATATTGCTAAATATTTACATACATATATTCTGATCTACGATAGTGTATTCTTTCGTACGTCGTTAGAAATTTGCTTTAGTTCTTGTGCAAAAATACAACTTCTCCTATAGCGTAGAGACTATGCCAAAATAATCTGTGACGGCTTCTATTCCGATTTAGAGAGAGGTGGGAAAGCATACGGTACTAAATATAAGCAACACAATAAATTTGAAACAACAAAACCAACAACATTTGTTGTTTCGATGCCCTCCACTGGCAAGTTTGAAGAACTCTAGTTCTTTCATTGTACTCATTATAATAGTCTATTCTCGCTAAGCAAAGGGTGGTTATCCCTATATAAATCTAACCAAGATATGTACCAGTGCTGTGTAACAAATTTTAGGTAGGTCTACACCTTTATTTACAGTTTATTGCATTTGGTACATATTAGTCGTATTCATCAAAAGTATAAATCTAATTGTCCAAAAGGTCAGAATGCGCGCCATAATTTCATCATTCGTAACCAATAATAATATGTTGTCAGCATGGGGGAGCATTGCTCCCCTGGTCATTTCAGAATGACTTTAAATATTTCATTCTAAACGATAGCTTATAAAGTGATTGCCCCCCCCCCCCC